>JAOYSI010039320.1:0-28612 GCA_025775065.1 Hiodon alosoides
CCCCCCCCAATCCCCCAAATGTCATTTGAGTTATTTGACAGAAAAACTAAAACCGTTACACCTGAACGAGCAACTTTAATTCACTACAAGGGTAATCTGTCAGTTTCCTAGCCTAGCCCAGGGCCTGCCTCGATAGCCCAGACTGGACACAAACCGGTTACATACCAAAGATCCTACTGGCGTAATTGTGGATACACATCCACAGGTGGCGGCGGCTGCGGCGGCTGGCATCATGCCCCCTGGGCTGTGGGCTGGCCTGATTAATTGGCCCACAGCAGGACACGACCCACGAGGGGCAGAAAAAGTTTTCCCCTTTGGGCTGCACGCCTGCCAATTAGTGGGATGGTTCTGCTGATCAGATCTTCTTGCCTCCTTCAGCGACTCTCCCCGATCAACCTGCCAGTCAATATCTGTGTGTGGAAGTACATTTAGTTGTCTGCTTTAGTGGGATTGCTCTGCTTCTAAATGCCTCTCTGTAGTCTTACCTACTTAATCTTAGGTGTCAGGCTCTTTTCCTTAACCACAGGAGTGTAGTCTAAATGTTTGTTTACACTGATGCAGGTGTGCTTTGTGGCTTGACTGAATGGCGCACCTCTGTGTACAAACAGTTCACGGGACACACTGTAAGATGAGTTTAATGGCAGCTGTAGGAAACCCCTGTGAACTGCAGCAGTACAACCAAGCGGGTTTTGTGGCTGATTTCCTGTGCCTCGCGCTTTGAAGGCTTCTCCCAGGTGGTCCTGACATCTCAGCAGGAGCGACAAGGGCCTCCGTTGAGTTTACTTCTCTCTCCTCTGCTGATGAATCATGTAGCCTGTAACTCATTAACACCCTCCACCTCTCCAGCTGTGCCCGCGTCTGCATTGTTTGTGCTTTTATTTCTGAGGCCTGCAAAGTCACGTAACGTCTCGCGTTGTTGAACCTGCCGTCCCTTCCTGTAAGTTCACGTAAGTAAATATTGAGGGTGAAACTACAGACTTTTACCGAACGGAAGACGTTATCCGGCATTTTGACATGCGCCGGTTTTGCGGTCTTCTCTCTTCTGACGAAACGTGATAAACGTGAGAATGGGGCAGGAGAAGTGAAAAGTGGGGAGGGTGGTGGAACTTTCTGGAGGCCCCTTCTTTCATCTGGCGTGGAATGAAATCCTGGAAAAGTATATGTGCATTTCGCGGGGTCATTTTATGCACGCAAGAGAGCGAATAGTGGTCGAACGTAGAACTACAGCGTAAGAGAGAAGTGGTCACACTCTCACCAGGAGATCTCAGTAGGGGGAAAAAAGGCCTCAAAACTATATATTGACAGCTAGGGAAGGGGCGCACTGTCCTGTGAGATTAAATGTTTTCTTTTCTCCTGGGTGAGCATTGGCATAAAATTAATCATAGTGTCTATAACCGGCTTCACTGTGCAATTCTCTGAGGAACGTGCTCTCTGCTATTGATGCCACATAGCTGTTCACCTGAAAGGCTGTTTTATTTCACATGCTGTTTAATGATTATTGGATGGCTGGTCAGCGACATCAGCAAATAGGCACTTGAACAGTTTCCTGTTTTCCTGTCCATGTTTTTTAGGGTGTGATGACTCAAACGGCCACTGTGCTCGCCCGCTGGCTCTGATCCACTCTAATCCAGTGAGGTTTCTGAGGGAGAGACAAAGGCAGGGTTTGACCGGAACTCGTCGCGGTGATGATTCATCTGCGGCAGACGGGCCGTAACTCAAGGGTGGAGGGGTGAGAGTGCTGCCAACCTGAGGAGCGCTGTTGCCTTCCCGCGGGCATCTTTGATGTCCAGCAGTGGTCGCTTGGGGAATTTTAAAAAGGAAGGCAGGAACGCGTGATTCCTTTCACACATGGATAGCAAGCCGTGTTACTTTAGATGATGCAAAAGTTATTCTACGTGTGGGCATTAACGCAGAAGTGGTTTGAAAGTGGCATAAACGCACTGACCGGCTTTTGCTTGGGCTAGGTCAGGCTGTCCAGAGCGTGCTCTTGTTCTCTGATTTGTTGAATCTGGACACCCTGCTTCTGTGACCTGCAGAAGGGGGCTCTTTTATTGGGGGACAGAAAAGGCTGATGATGTGCGCCATGTCACTTAGCCATTTTGAACGAGGGAGGGATTTTCATCTCCACACAGTAGCCTGTTTTGAGTTTCAGTTCCCGCCCATTCCTTTCTTCCCCCAGCAGGCAGCGTATGACCCGGAGTGACCTCCTCTCTCTTCCAAACAGGCGGCCCAAGGTTGCTTGGTGCACTTCAGGCTAACCAAAACCTGCTGAGCGCTCTTTGAGCCAAGCTGCTGTGTTTGAGTAGCAAGTTTTGCCTGACACACACACACACACACACACACACTCATGACATGACCAACCCAATAGCGGTTTGTTTTCTCGATCGTATGCAGAAGAGAGTGCTTTTTAGTTGGGATGGTCTTGTATATTAGGCTGATGCCCATTGCGACACGCTTTTCTCCATCTTGTACAGGAGTCATTCCAGAGCACATCCAGGTGCTGTCTGGGGCATAGTCCCTCATTTTGCATGGCTGAAAAAGGCCCAATTCTTCTGCACCTGGCTGACAGCTGTGCATGAAGAGCCGAGAGAGGGTGGCGATTTCCCTTCTCGAGAAATCTGTGCAATTATTCATGAGGGAAATTTGCATGAAATGGTTGTGGGCTATTCTGGCCTACCATTAAGGCATCCAGCCAAGTGCTTTTGCCTCATTTCTGCATGTGTTTGCATTTTACACGTGGGATATTGCACCGAGGAACGTTAATAGATCATTCAGTTAAGTGGATAGATTTCTTCAGAAGTGCATGTGAAGGATTGTTAATCTTACTTTCCTTCTATAGTGTGCCCAGAACAGCAGGTGGGGAAAGCCAGTCAACTCCTCCCAAGGGAAAATGTTTTTTTTTGTGGAAACTTCCCTTCCTGCTTTGGCGGAGTTGTTTACCTCTGCTCGCTTTGAAGTGGTTACATGTGTGCTGGAACCGGTTGGCCTTCAGATAAGGCCCATTCTGGCCGGATTTAAGCCTGTGGGCCTCTGTGGCCCTGGGGTAGATGGTGCAGGGTGGCAGGCTGATTGGGGCTTCCAGGTACTGGACCTCTGCTCTCAGCACCAGCCTCGTCCCTGCTTTTATAGTCGGCGGTTGTCCGGGAGAGTTGAGGAGACCTATTGATATGTCTGGAAAGTTAATGGAGTATGACGACTACAAAGGAGTGACATACTGGTGCCACGGCATCTGTGCTGCAGGTGTGCCACGGAATCCCACCAGAGAACAAAAGAAAATCGAAAACCCAAGCCTTGAGTTCTGCTGCATTCGCTCCGAGGGCCGGCTGGGAACCAGCTGTAAAGATCCTTTCGTACGTCTGCCTCTATGTGCCTTTCTGTTTCTGTGAAGGACCCGGTGTCTCTTTGCATATGTGTTTCGGGCCCGAGTTAGACTCTAACTCTGATGGGTTAGCCACCTTCAGAAAGAAAGAGTCCCCATAGCCTCATGAACGGGACTGGTGGGTGGTTGTAGAGATTAGATTTTTTTTCCGTATTACAGAAATTCGGCCCCGCAGAGAGCGAAATGAACTTGGCTGTGGAATGATTGTCCTAGCAGCTGAGTGGTGTCACTGACTGTCTGGTATAAAACAAAATATTACTGCAGCCTTGTCTGTCCCACGCATTAAAATCTCACTAAGCTTCAGAGGATCCTGTTTTTTAGGTCATTTAGTCAAGTCAAGTAAATTGGATGCAACATTAAATCTTAGGTGCAGGAGCAACATTAATGATTAATAAATACCACAATTTACTTTCTAATTTCTTGGTTCTTGCCCCCACAACTTGACAGTGAATAACAAATGACTAATGCCTAGTTACCTCACCTTGAGGATTGCGATCAACAGGTGCTTGGAGCCACAGCATTGCTGCTACAGAGCAAGCCTTAAACCGTTTCAGTTCGGACAGGCGTTTCCTGGATCCTTTTTTGTTTGTAAATGAACACATTCTCTTTCAGATAGGATGATGCATTGTGGGGAAAACGGAATAATTTGCGGAACAGCCACACACGAAGAGACTTTCAATTAGATGCAATTCAACTGTGATCCCCCAATACATGACAGCAGCGCCCTGCAGTCGTTCATGTGAAAATCGGGCGTGTTCTTTCAAGTTGTTCTTCCTGGCTCCTTCCCACAATGCACTTGTGCCTGGAAATCCACACGTGATCATTGTCTGAATAACCGGGTCCACTTAAAATGTTAAGGCTGTGCGTAAAAGAGGAAAAGACGAGAAGTATTAAAGAGAGAAGCTAGCTATCACCCCGCTCAACACTGACACCAGAACTGACACAAAGCCTAGTCTAGAGATTCAAGCAAAGCAGCTCATCACGTGCTGGTCTCTGTGTCATCTCTGTCTCTCACCAACGCATCTCCACACCAGCCTCTTGCATTACAGTATTACAAATACCTTTAAGCGTGGTTGCTGTGAGGTCAGTCTTTACTTCCAGGCTGAATCTGTCACTAGAGCCTCAAATTCAGTTCTTTCCACTTAGCAGTGTAGTTAGTCGTGAGTTCTCTTTACACTTTACAGCACACCTTTGCCTTTAAATACTTTGGGCCTGACTTATCTGTCAATCTCCTCCACATCCTGACCTTTTTGGAACCAACACAGCAGGAACGTGCCTCTGTAATGGATTCTGTATCTCTAATCCCAACTTCCATTTACTAGGAGTTCCAGCGCCTGTTAGTGTTCAAAATTCTAATGAACACCAGAAGCTGCATCACGTTTAACCGAAACCATTATTCTATTATTCAGCGGGCAATTAGCTAGGCAGCTGGCAGCCCGTATTCCTCTCCTCTTTTGAATTCTCTTCTCCATCAGTCCCTATAAACTGCCATTGGGCCTTGGCTCCTGGCCCTATGCAGCGTGCTGGAGTCTCCGTTGATACGTGGAAGATGAAGAGAGACAAAAGCCTGAGGTGTTTCCGCTAATTTTAACATCCAGCGTTTGCCAACGCGGTCTCAGCTGTTGCAGGGAGGTCAGGATTGGGGATTGAAGGTAGACAAAGCCGGCTTCCGTCCGGAGTAACGGGGGTGAGAGAGCTCTCTGACGCCAACGGAGAAGATTGCCGTTAGACGAATATGAGCTACAGAAGAGTGGGGGGGACTTTTGAAATATGATGCATATATTTTTGTGATAATAGAAATATGGTTGTTTTTTTTGTTGTTTTTTCCCCCTCCTCCTCGCATTATTCCCCCAGGCCAGTGTCGTCACTAGTGTCTGTTGTGTGGGTTGTCCACCTGGAACTGATTTACATGTGGAGGCTCAGGGTGTACATTGTTTTGGTGTTCAATGTAGAGTTGCTACCCTGGCTTTTCAGGATTTTCCAACTTGGCTCTTTGACCAGATCTCCCCAATCACATTATGCTCTTGAGACGTGCCATGGAAAACTGCTTGAAAATATGGACCCCTTAAAGTATTAAAGCTTTTTATTTTTTTTGGTACTAATCCACCTTATTTCTCTACCCAAGCTTTCCATCTTGTCTTGTCATATATTTCAAAGTAAGTCGTCTTTCGAAAGTTTTCGTTTTACTAATTTCCTCCCATTTTATCTCCAGGATTAATTGTATTGAGCCTCTGAAGACAGGCCGACGGGGGCCCCAGTATAGATCAAATGTAGCGCGTGTTTGTTGGAGCTCTCAGCGTGCGGTCATGTTGTTGGGGAGGGCAGGGGGTGTCACCCTCTAAAGAGCTGTCTCACTCCTTCTCCACCCCTGTATATAAACCCTGTGATGATTGGATTTCTGCACTGGCGCCACTTTAACATCTCAGGCTGCCGACATCTAAACGGGGGGGAGGTTAACGTTCAATAACCAAAACAGGTCTCCCAATATCAGAGCCCTCTTCACAAAACCCGCCTGGAAATGCCAGGAGTAATCTTGTTTATGTATTCAATGGAGCATTTCATACCATGCACGTCGTAACAAGATTTCTCCGTTTTATTTGTGTTGGGCTGGATTTAAATGGATTCGCGGCGCACATCTGCTTTGCTAATCAATTGTTTTTGAGTCAATCCATGCAATTTTGAGTGCGGCGAACGTCCCGAATGCCAATGGCGCTAATTAGGCGTGAGACGAACGGCAGAGCAGCCGGTCCGTTCATTTCCTCTCTGCAGCTTGTCTATTCGAGGGGAGTCTGTGCTTCTCCGGTGCTGTTCACGGAGGCGACTGACTTGTGGTCAGAGACTTGTGCTTCTGTGAACTGCATTCAAACTTAGTTCCCATGTAGCTCACTTCACCCTGCTTATAATAGGTGAGATTGCTTCTATTTACCACATTTAAATAGAGCTAATTGGTGTTTCACAATATGCTATCATGTAATTCTTTGCCCTGACTCTTCGCCTTTTGCATGAGGGTACCATGCTCTCGAATTCCATTCATTAAAATGATCCAGCTTCATCTCCTACAAGGCGAGATATGAATCTCCTGCCTGAAGGAAAGAACAGCAGATCTGACGGATGATGCTGATGTGCTGTGATAAACCAAAGCCTTTGAAGAGTGTGTATTAGATAGAAAAAAATGGGCTTAGTGAAACTGAAAGGTTTCTGCTGTGACCTCTAAAGGAGCGGGTTGTGACTACTAACTACTTTTGCGATGTTTGATGTTGTTTGCTTCAAGACTCAAGATGGGCATGGCCATTGGTAGGATTGTGATGGTTATTATTGTTATTATAATTTCCATGTCAAACTCTCGGATGTCATTATAATTGTTTTTTGGTTAGTGAGTGCTTCTTGTCCGTATCGACTTGCGTTCACGGTTCAGTTTTACCAATTTAAACTCCTGTTCAATTCCCACTAACTTTTCCCTTGGTTCCCAAAGGCCTCTGCCTCCATTTCCAGTTGCCCATCCTCCAGAGGGTGCAAGTGATAATAAGGATGCTGTGTGGTGGAAATGCTGACCCCATCTCTCTCTCTCCACAGACCTGAAGAGAGAAGCCAGCATCTGTCACATGCTCAAGCACCCGCACATTGTGGAACTGCTGGAGACGTACAGCTCAGATGGAATGCTCTACATGGTCTTCGAGTTGTAAGTCCTCTTCATTGTAGGCCGAGGTGGCCAAACAGGGGTGGGTTTGACCGTTGGATGGAGAGGGGTAACGTGGGCGATGTAGTTTCTTTTAATCTTTAAGAAATCGGCTTTGTGCAGAAGGCCTCGAAGCCAAAAGGCTGCTTGTAAACCAAATGTGAAAAATGTCTGCATCGGTAAAACCCTCCAGGATTTCTCTTTATTACATATGACGGAGATTTATTGAGATCTACAGAGGTGTCATGAGTACGTTTCTTGTCGGACTGCTGCAGTTCTATCCCCATTTCAATAAGGAACAGGTCCTAGATTGATTGAATATAAATGAAAAAAGATTACTTTCTCATGCAAGATATTAAATTCCACGCAAGGAACCCCTTCCGGAAAGGCATGACTGCTGAATCATTGTGTGAAACTCCTGTGTCATTGATTTTGCTTCTGGGGTAGATGGCTTTGTATTACCCAGTCTAAAAGAACCCATGGACCATGGACAGCACAGAATTGGGTATGATGTGTCTTTGTCGGTACACCAGATGCCCGGCTGTCAGTTTGAGTTTTTGCGTTAGTAGCTGTGGGTACCCTCTGTGTCGTTCTCCAGGTTAAATTTAGCCGCTGCCTTGGATTATTAACGTCTTGCTGTTTTTTCAGGTGCTGCATTAAATTTGTATGAGATTTGGGCGGGTGACACATTCGAGCAACGGCTCAATGCGCTGGTCCTCGGACTCCGTCACAAATGACACTGGAGTTCGCTGGGATTGAAGGACAGCGGTAATGGCACGCCGCACAGTGGCGTGCAAATAAATAAGCCAGAAAACGGCAGTTGCCACAATGATAGCCCGGCTGATTGCTGACAGAGGTCCGGTTCCCCTATGGCAGTAGTTCTCAATCAAGTGCTGCGCTGCAATGAAAAACTCTCCCACTGGGCCTCCAGGGTCGGATTTGACAAGCAACGCTCCAGTATCGGGCTTTGGCACCTCCCTCATCTCTCATCACCCACCGTGCCACTGACTATAGCCCATTGTCTACCAATTGCGTCCTCTGCCAACCCAGAGGTCCAGGAGGTCTCTCTTTTTGGCGCGTGTTCTTTTCTGCCTTTCGGCAATTCATCTCTCTTTTTGGGCAACATCCTCACGGCCCTCAAATGAATGAGTTTGCAGTGGGGGCCTCGACCTTAATCTCACCGCTTCGTCCTCCAGTGTGGGGACACATTTAGCAGCAAATACCTTGTACCGGAGAAACCCTGGCAGGCTCGTTAAATGAAAAAGCATCAAGAGGAGTAAGATGACGAAATTCCGCTTTTCTGATTGAGTCCAGCTCAGGGTCTGGTGTCAAGGACTCCTGATGAGCGGCGCTTAACGAGGACACCGTCTGTCAGGGTAGTCAAGGAGCTAAGGGAGAGGATCTCCTCATTCTTGGCAGTCGAGTCTCTGGAGAGAGGATCTCCTCATTCTTGGCAGTCGAGTCTCTGGAGAGAGGATCTGCACAGAGGAAAAAGAGTTTGAAACTAGGATGCACTTCTGTGTCTCTTTTTTCATTTCCCTTTTTCTCTTCAGTGAATAGGGACCGTATATTATGCCTCAGCTTCCCTATCATGGGGTTGACATGCAGAATGAACTGACCCTGTGTCTATGGAAAGTGACTTTTTCTTGCAAGTTCCTCTTAAGTAACACTTAAGACCACCGTGAAATCAGCTCCAAATATAAACCCCTAGTATTAGAAAATCTTTTAAATATGGTCATAGCTGCTAATACGGTCTCCTAGTTGTATAACTTCACCAGTAAAATTTTGAACAGCTTTGGTCTGGTTCTTGTTGGTTGTCTGACCCAATAATAAAGACCCAAGACCTTTCATACGAAGCTCCAGCGGGGGTCATTTTCTACCATAATATGTGCAGGATCTTCTGAGTGTTTCGTTTTTGTGTGTTGTTTTGAGTTTGAGTTGTGAGTCAGACCTCACCCTGCAAGTAACCCCAGGCGTATCTCTACATTGAAGGAGCTGATGGAAACATTGTCAAGTTTGACAGTTTCTGGGGCTGACTTCTTTCTTCTCCTCACCTCTTCACCTTTCTCCGTCTCCACAGTATGGACGGGGCCGATCTGTGTTTCGAGATTGTGAAGAGGGCAGATGCTGGGTTTGTCTACAGTGAAGCAGTGGCCAGGTAATTCCTCGTCGGTACACCTTTTCTTTAAATGGACCTTTGAATGAGATGAGGCGGCAGATATATGTGTGTCAGATCAGTACCATTAAAGCCCCGAGTCTGACCCCATGTACTGTTTCGTCAATCTATGGGCGCTTCTGAATAGAAACGTAATGACACTTCAGAAGTATCTGATTAAATGACCAGTTTGATTCGGATTCCCTGCCAGGGGAAATGTAAAATAAAATTACAACCCAGAATAAGTACGGAGCCTTAAGAACCACTGTCCTTTCCCCCAATCACGCAGCTCTCCTGCCAGGTCAGAATCAAATCGTGGTGATGGCCAGAAGGAGAATATCGAATACGGCTAAATAGCCCCGCACGTACACTGCGGCTACATTTCTTTGTCTTCTGCTTTTTGGATGGAATAAACCTCAACAGGGCAGGAAGTTATTGTTATTATAATACTGTTGTATTGTGATTTTGAAATATTACCAGTTATAGTCTCCCCGATTTACCACGAGTTAAGAAAAAATGAAATATTTCTTGATGCATGTTCTTTATATATTGTATTGATGTTCAAAGAACTGTATTTAACTGAAGCAAATTTTTCCTTTTTGATGAGCATTAATCACTCGACATGAAGGTGACACTTGACGACTTTGTGAATTTAGGGTGTTTCTGAATCTCCTTGATAACCAATTTACAAATATACTGAGAGCTACAAAGATTAAACACGTTAAGCTTCATAAATGTGTGAATGATGTTTACAATTTAGTTGCTGATTTTATCCAAAAATCGACTTACGCAACTTACAAATTCTACATTCACCTACTTATACAGCTGGTTATTTACTGAAGCAATTAAGGTTAAGTACAAAACATGACACCATGCGAAACTTATCAGTGGTTTTCTGGTGTGGTATTGTGAGGGTTCTCTTATGAATAAGGTTAGGCCCGTTCTGTGTGATCGGACAGTTTCTGTGACTGCTCTTTGACTTATGACCACCAGGGGAAAGTAGTCCAGTCTAGGGGTGTGTGGTTTCGGAGTTTTCAGTTAGCTTCGGTTTCAGTTCGGTTTTACTTTTAAAACTATTTTTTGGTTAAAAAAAAAAAAAAAAAAGCAGTCATCAGTACCTAGTTGTGTTATTTGTGGCTGGAGTCCCGACACACATTTCAGGGATAATCTGTGGACAGTTTGCATGTGGTTTTAGTCATACGTAGATTTGTACTGAATGGCCTTACTGAATTGTGTGTGAATTGCACACACATCCCTGCATTGACAAGCAGCTGTAGAATGAAGTACATTTTTGGCACAGCTCAGGCAATGTATTTATCTAATTAAAAGGTAATGAGGTTGTTATTGCAAAGGTGGGGGGAACGTTGTGTAGCAGATTGCAGTGTTTAATTATTCCGCCTTGTTTAAAACGAATCTGTTCTCGTATGCCTCTGAACACAGACACATTGTTGCTGCGTTGCATTTTGAGCAGTTTACTGCTAGATGGGATAGTCCTTGGTTTTACACCTTGTTTTATTGATCTCTTGGTATGTAAGATAGGTCATTGTATTTTAGTCTGGGTCCTTGGGTGTGCCGTTTTCATTTTCATTGCTTTGGTATTCATGTGGGTTTCAGCCCGGAATCAAGTCTGTATCGGCTGTGAGTCACACAGAAAATAGTTTTTTACTTTTTAATAGTGTGTTAATTATGTTCGTAAGAACACCTATACCTTTTGAATAGTATTTTAGCCTTAAGCAAATTAGAAACACATGATGTGTGCCAAGTCAGTTGGGATTAAATTGTTTTTTGTTTCATAAAAATCCGTTTGCCTCATAAGTGTTAATTAGCTAATCTTGTATTGCTAATTTATTGGAAACGCTATAAAAGGCATAAATGTCATTTCTTTATCTATACAAAGGCACAACCGTCTTTTCCAGTCGCTAGATCTCTTCATCCTCTGGTCCTGCAGGGCAGGTTTGGTACAAAAACCAGCACGATTGGGATTTTAAACCACTGTTGCTCTATGATTTCCAGTATACTTGTTTAAACAAATGTGAAGCATTTAGATCATAAGTAACTTTGAAGTAATGTTATGATTAAATATGATCTTTTGCTTCTTGTTTGGAGATGAACATGATTTTATCGTTGTCCTCTGTTATCCGAGTTAAGTTTATGGATGAAATATAAGTATTGTATGGATGGAGGGTGACTGAAGAGTATATTGTTGTTGGCAATATTTAGATCACCGGATTATAGAAAGAACGAAAACTATACCCAAACTTTAATGTACCAAAGGCATAATAATTTGGCACTTCACCATTTGACAGAATTAATGTGACAGAGAATAAAAAAACATATTGTAGACAGCGGGCAGAGATATACTGTTTGGAGTTTTTATGTTAACATTTTGTATTGACATTAGATATCATGTCTCAGAAGAATGTTCATTTAAATTTGAGTTTTTTTCTCCATCACACATAACTGAAAATAATTTTAAGAAATCAAAATTAAGATTTAAAAAGTATTCACATATATGTATCTTGTACATAGACCTCAAAAACGCATACAAAATCTCGATTTTTGAGAAACGGTCAATGTACAAATTGTACAGCAGGAAATTCTGGATGCATTAGCTTCAGTATCAACATATCAATAAAAAAAAGCATTCCATTTAATTGCAGTTGCACACTTGATCAGTTAATATATTTCTATTAGTTGCTGTGGTTTTATGACCACTGTCTACGCCACATCTCCCTCTACAGATGGCTGATTACCCTGGGAAGTCAGCTGCATGACGTGATGGTGGCTTTTAAATCTATCTCTTCTGTTTGCCTACTTTAGTTTGAATCCAATGTATCTTGCCTTAATGGTTGTGTAAGTAGTTTTAGATGAAACTGTCTGTTGACAGTCAGGCGTTTGGAGTCTGTCTGTGTGTGTGTGTGTGTGTGTGTGTGTGCGTACGCTCGTTTTTTCAGTTAATCTCAATCTAAGGCCCCTTTCAGGATGTAACTTTCATTTGACAAGCCCTCTTCCTCTCTTTCAGCCACTACATGCGACAGATACTGGAAGCACTGCGGTATTGTCATGACAACAATGTCATTCACCGTGATGTGAAGGTAAGTGACATTGCAGATTTTAATGTCTTGGTCACCAGCTTCACATACCTAATCAAATTTAAGACAACAGTAAAGCTAAACTAACCAAACACACGACCCCCAACTAACTAGTGTGTATAGACACAAGTACACTATGTGTAGTGTGTATGTCCATTGGCAGCTCTCACCTATATACCTTTTTCTCCTGGAAATTAACCGTAACCGTGTTAGTCCTTACGGAGGCAAATGGCATTTGACAAAGTACTGACGAAACAACAGGTTGAACTTGGGAGTGGTGGAACTGCGAGGTTTTTTGAATGTGAAGGACAATCTTCTGATTGGATGATGGAGACAGGAGGGTAATGATGAGTGGTATTAACATTAAACATTAACTGGTTTGGATTAATGCTTTAAGAACAACGGTTAATTAGTTGGATCACAGCTGTGTTTCTTGTGGCTACTATTTATTAGTGACGTGAATGAAGTTTTACGCTATAGTATGTACTATGCACACATTTGCAAACGATCGTGAAAACAATCATGAGTAAGACATCTTGAAATAGCTGGGCTCAATTATTTTCTTTTGGTCTTGCTTAAAAAGGAATACGTGTCTTTTCAGTTCTAATTCACATTTCAGCTTTAAACTTCCATTCACGCCTTTACCATGTTATCTGCTCTGACATGTGCGTTTGTTAGTGTGGGAATAAGAGTTGTCGAGAACCGCAAAGCAGATGTCCATAATGCTTATAAATACTGCATTTCTGAATGATATGTGCTCATCAGGAAGTGTGTGCTCAACACTGGAGCTGAAATAGGCCTGCAGTTTCAGGTCACACGATCGCTGCGGATTCTAATTTTGGCTGGGTTTCAAGTCAGATCTAACCGCACTCAAAGTGTTGCAGACTTTTGAAGGCTGAGTGCTAAGCATAGGGCCATCTGCTTTTTGAAAGTTTGCTGAAGACTGAGTCCAGTTTGCTTAGCAAAATCCTTGGGCCAGTTGCACAAAAAATAGCTTAATTTAAGACTTACAAATTTGCCAATGCTGGGAGGTTGAGATAAGTCTATTGCACAATGCA
The DNA here is from genome assembly GCA_025775065.1 of Hiodon alosoides. Classification (NCBI taxonomy): domain Eukaryota; kingdom Metazoa; phylum Chordata; class Actinopteri; order Hiodontiformes; family Hiodontidae; genus Hiodon; species Hiodon alosoides. The sequence goes on from JAOYSI010039320.1 coordinate 13,361, forward strand.
GGTCCTACACGAGACCGGTCTTAAACTACTGTTGCTAAGCAACAAAGACAGTCTTATGTTTTTTTTTTTTAGCCGGTTTAAAAAAACAAAATGGCTGGTGGAGAAATTTTAGCAAAGAGGAAAAATTGTCAGTAGTAGAAAAAATATTTTTTAAATAGCCAAAAAAATTATTTATTGTATTTCTCCCATCAAAATAACCAAATGTTATATTAGAATCTGATTTTATGGAAACATGAAGAGTGCTATTAATTGTAATATCGCTGACCATGATTTCACATGAATGGTAGATAAGAACTCATGTTTAGTTGTTACTGACTTGCCATCTCTGTCATAGCTATTAAGATGGACTATAGTCCTCTTGGAGGTACCAAACTTAGATGTTTGAAAAGCAAGACGTTATTGTAGCGTTTTTACAAGCTTCATCGCAAGTAAAAATGTAAAGTCCCATGGTTCATTTGACATGTGTACATTAAAACACTTACACTTCTCTTGCTCCTGGTGCTTGATTCACCATACACTAAATTAAATATCAAGATAGACTGAAAATAGATATATGCATATATGTCTTTGAACTAGCAATATATTTGTGTAGTAACATTTCTGTTCTTAGCTATATTGCCACGCTGGTTTTCCCTCGCAGTCACTTGTATGTGATGGAATCGTTCCCTTAAGGCCTAAGTTAGATTGCACTGGAAATCTTTACTCTGCTAAACTGCTAAACCTTACACTGTCTGTGGGAATTAACAGAAGGATGATGGATAAGAAAGTGAAGTCTCAATGTCTAGAGATGTTGAAATAAGTCATTTCATTAAGGAGAAGTGAGGATAGGACTACCAACACTCGACATCTCCAGGAAATTGTAGTGCAATCCGTACTGTGGGTTGTTAATTTAAAATAAACTGCGGGGGGAATGTAAAGGAATAGGAGAGAAATTATCCAGGACTGGTCCCTCTGGATGGAGCTTAATTCTGTACAGTCTGCACTTAAGTTCTGTTATTAAAGACGGAACCTTAACGTTCCGGTCGACCGCTAATGCAAAGTGTCCAACACAAGTGTTAAGGCAAGGTTAATGCACTTGATTCGTAGCTTTTGCTCTGGTTTCTTTGCCTTCTTTTACTTCCTCGTCTTTAATCCATGCAGGAACATTTTGCGTCTCTGAAGACCGTAACGTTTCAGACGTTAGGTCCTCCACGGCTGCTCATTCTCTAATGGTGCCGGAGCGCTAACAGAGTCCTATGATCTGGAGTTTGCTGGTCCAATTTCAGATCCTGTTAATTGCGTATTGTGATCTGGAGAGCATAGCATCGGAGCACAATTGGCAAAATACTTCCTGGGAGGGAATGTTCAACATTTTCCTCAGCCGGTCGCCAACTGGCTTCCCTGGGTGCCCTGCCACCTCAGCGTGCCTGGGCAGCAGGTCTGTCTTCGGGTAAATGGCAAAGTCGTCCTGCGTTTCTGCCCCCATCCCGTCGACCTGTTCACAGCCTCTGAAATAATACTGAGCTTTAATGCCGGAAGCCTGACACTAGCTTGTGCAGTGTACAGTATTGTCACAGTAATATCCTCGCTGCAGCTCCATAGAACGGGCGCCCACACAAGGAGGGAGTAATGAGGTAGAACACTTGATGAATTACCTAGATCACTGCGGTAATCGGCGTGTGAATATCGCTAATGTCAAGTGTTGTGTTTAAGCATGGTTTAAAAAAAAAAAACTGGAGGTGCTGATAAGCTTACTGTCTTAAAAATTATTATTTATTTTTTTATCAGCATTGCTTAAAAGCCAAGACCATGACTGCAATGGCTTCGTATGGCTGTAATCTCCCCTGGTTCAGTCGCCATCACCTTGGCTGAGATTTCTTTTCTTGCACTGTTGTTTATTAGCCTCTATACCCAACATTGCAGCTGTGGAGTAAAGGGTAAACACTGTTTAATGCATTTCATTCTTCTGAAATTTTTGGAATACTCCAACCAAGGAGTCCTTTATAAAGTTGTAGGCCCTTAAAAACCTTATATCTGCTGTAGTAGTGCTAGTGTAGTTTGCTACAGTTTTAGAGTAATTCCTCAAGGAGACGCCCCCAAATAAATTATTCATCTATAATATCCCTTACCTTATTGATTTTTTTTTTTTTTTTTTTCCCCCCATGAGAAATATAAAATCTATATGGCTTATTCACTTAAAACTGCAATGCATATTTTGCCATCTGAGCATTTTAAAGTCCAGGATGTTTGGTTTGTGTTTATCTTATTCAGGAAGTATTCAACCGCCACCAGAGCAGTTTGTCAAATGTAGGCCAATGAGTTTGAAGCATGAAGTGCGTTGGTCAGTTTGCTGAAGTGTTTATTTCCACGGAACACTATTTTTACTGCATGAACAAATCGATTGACTATTGTGAGGTGCTGAACGACACTAAGGCTTAACTGGCTGCCTGTGCGATTCGGCTGGGAAATAGGAAGCTGGTCAGCTTCAGGTAAATGTAGCTAGCGGTTTCCAGGGAGGAGTAAGCCTGCTTTTTGACAGCTGACTTCAAATGCAGAGGCACAGCAAACCAAATATAAAGTATAGTTAACTATAGTTAACCCTGCATTTACGATATTGGTGCTGTTGGAATCAGGGAGTAACTTTTTTGTGTGTGTGTTGATGTGTGTATCTACAGTTTGGTGCACTATAATGACCTTTTACCACTCAATTTAAGAGCTTACGTATTGTAGTGGCGGGTAAGAGACAGTACATGAGACTAATGTTTCATTGAACTATACTTGCTCTTTTATTGCAGGAAATACACAACTCATCAGCATACTAGAACATCTGTCAGTTGTGCAAACACAGCCCCAAGATCACCCTCTCAGTCAGCGTTAAGACCCTCACCCTACTTAGTTAGCCATGTAATTCATGGTCCCCGCTTGCACCTTAATGAAAGATGTATTTCCTGAGTATGAGTCGTTGATGGAAGGCCTACATATTTTACCCCTTTACCGGGGTCTCCGGATTCCAGACAATCTGGAATCTGCTCTTTAGGTGAGCAGAGACGTTTCAGGTTTTTGTTTTGTTCTTTTCCTCTCCAACTAGTATTCCACGGTGTAAGTATGGAATGGGCTTCCAATTCCCATCTGTGAACTGACTCTCCACATACGCTTAGATACTCACGTAGATCATTTTCTGCTGCTATTGTTTACACAATGAAAACGGGGAATCTTGCCACTGATCATTTTAAATGAAGCACAAATTCTTTGAAGTTGGAGGTTGCAGGACTTTTTCTTGTAAGGGAGGAGGAAGTGTTCATTTCCCGATAGAAGGTATTTTTATCAAAATTTTTGTTTTGTGTCTAATATATTGATAAGCACATAAAATATATTACACAAAAAATATATTTGGTACACCTGCATACCATGAACAGCAGCGTATAATGCCTCTATTATTTAATTAAAATAGAATAGAATGCAGTCTGTGGGTCTGAGAAGGACGTCATGGGCCATTGCTTCTTGAGGCCTGCAGACACTAGTCATCCTTTCCACAGCTCTGGTGCCCTTTAGCGGCCTGTGAGGACGAGGCTCCAGCACTTATCTGGATGGTTTCTGAGCCCGCTCCGCTCTTCAGCAAGTCCATCGCAGACCTGTGAAAGGTCTGGTCCAGCAGGAAGTACATGACGGGGTCAGTGCAACAGCGGAGCTCAGCGAGGCAAAGCAGGAAGTTTTTAACCTCCACCAGCTGGGACAGCGGGTGGCAGCCGTTGGGAGCAGGCTGCTCTGGGCTTCGGGCCAGGCTGATGAACACAGCCTTGAAGACATGGTGAGGCAGCAGGCAGACGGTAATCACCAACTGAATAATCATGATATTGCGAAATACTCTGCTGTAAGTTCTGCTCTGGCCGGAAATGGCCGTACTCTTCTGGGACCTGCAGATGTGCCTGACCACCGCAATGTAGCAGGACAGCACCAGCAGATAGCACAGGTAGAAGAGCACTATAGCTGCGATGGAGGAGGCCTGGGAGGTTTCTCCCCCTACCTCTACGGCCACGTTGTAGCAGACCTCCTTCCTCTCTGCTTCGGCAGCGCCTGCCTCTTTTGTGGAGTAGTAGAACATCACCGGGCAGATTGCAACCGTCACGATCCCCCAGATGGTCAGGCACACGGCCTTGGCGAAACGCACCTCCCGCAGCTTGCGGAAAAAGGCGGGTGGAAACACCCTGGTGCATTGGCTGGGCCGGCCCCTGTGCTGGTGCTGGATGAGGACGGCCACGCGGCTCAGGGCTATCCAGGTGAGGATGAACATCCCCAAGTATATGTTGGCATGCAGGACCGGCGTCACATAGCTGACGGCCAGCCTGCAGGCAAGCTGGCTTGATTGCCAGCCGTCGCCGGCCGCAAAGTACGCTGCCTGGAAGGGCAAGGTGATGCACAGCAACAGGTTTGACATGACAAGGTTAGTCAGGTAGACGTGGGTGGAGGTCTTGTTAGGCACCTTTACTATGAAGACCCATAGGGAGAGGACATTTCCCAGCAGGCCGATGAGGAACATGAGGGTGGAGAGCGTGGGCAGGACCAGGCGAGTGCCGAAGGATGTGCACAGACGGGAAACATTTTCGAAGCAGTGGCTTTCCCCCTCTTTGGAAACGTTCTCCATGGATCCTCTGGGGAATTGGAGCAGAGTCAAAGTAAATACATTAGATGGTTAGTGCTGTCCTACTGTAAAAGTTAAGCTCATTTGAATCTGGACTATGTGAGTCCCGAATGGCCGTGCACAATTGCAGATTGTAGATTGCTCCCGGGGGTTGGGAGAAAGGGAGTTTTGCCTATTTTTTTTTCTCTGCTCCTTGCTAAATAGGGAGTCCTCTCTGCTTTCTGGGCATTTGCAGGTTCACTGTCACATCTGGCGGGACATGACTCTCCTCCAAATAACAGGAAACTGGCGGTCGCAAATAATAATAAATAAAAAAAACCTAATACTCTGTAAAGCACAGTCCTGAATTGCTGCCCAGGAAAGCGCTGTTCTAAGGTAATTTCTACTACCGCTTAGATTGGCAAATCTGAAAATAAACTAAATATGAGAAGTGGGATTATTGACACATACACACACAAACACACACACACACACACACACACGCACACACACACACACAACAGTGAAACCAGAAATTCATGAAATCTTTGCTTTTATTTTGCACACTAGTTATAGATATCAAATGAAATTTATAAAAAAAAAAAAACATGACGGTATGAAAGCAGTTGTGCGTGTTTTTCTGCAGTGAAAACATTTTGCATCAGCTTAGCTTCAAGGAATTAAACGTCTCAATTAGCAAAATGTAAATGTGCTTAATTAAACTGAATAAAGCATTTCATTGCTTTGATCCAGTCGGCTGTAAACGGGTAAAACAACAAAATTGTGCCATTGTATGCAATGGGGATGTGTTTGCACATGACAACCCTCTATCCTGATTACCATAATAATTTACCACATCATGTTGATAGATTTTACTAGTAATTCAATATCATTTCATAGAACTTTTCATTTCCCTCTTCCACTTTCCCTGGCAACGTCTTGGGTTATTCCTACAATGTTGTGTAAAACAACAGCAGGTTACAGGTTAAACTTTAAAGACTCTAAAATACTTTTTTTTGAAAGTGACTGCCCTTCACACTGTTGTCATTGTAACGGCACTGTTGAGCGCAGGTGCGTAGACGCAGTCTGAGTGCCAGTGTTAAACCTACAAAGCCCAATTCTGTCTGATCCCCGTTGTGTTCGAAGCGTCTCTCCTTGTTGAGCAAAGCGACGGCTCGCGTTGTGTAAACGCTGGCCTTACCGTGTGTGCTGCATCAAGACTCTCTCCGGCGGTGAGGTGCTGCTTATCTTTGTGCAGTGCGTGGCAGACTGCAATGCCTTGTCTATGATCGTGAGGAGGAACTGGCCAGCAGCCACACAATGCTGTGAAGTGTTATAGTGTCAGTATCATTGTGGTGACTCTCACTAACACTAGACCTTCTCAGGTGTGGTAAACCCTAGCTCCTCATTGCTTGTCGCTGGATGGTCCATTGTTAAAACCCGTTTTAACTTTGCTCTAGCTGTGGTTGGGATTACATGGCGTGTGTTTTCTCTGCATTTCTCCACCGTAAAGTAAGCTATTTGTTTGTAACTGCCTGCGGGGGCAACCGAAGGTTACTCAAACTTGCTGGCCTGTGATTTTTAGTTGCGAATGTGCCTGTGTCTTGCACTTAGGTAGGTGATTTGTGACCGCATCGCGTGTTTTCAAACCCTTTATACTGTTCGATGTCAACCGTGGCGCGGTTCTTCGGTGCTTTGCCCGGAGCCTTGCGTCGCCAGGCTGTTCCGCAGCCTTCCTGTGTTGCTGATGCCTCCGTGAGTCGTCTTGGTCCTTGCGCTGTGTTTCTGCTAAGCATCTCATTTGGCGTCAGCGTCAACGTCAGGTGATACTTGCTCAATATAGATTTTTTTTTTTTTTTTTTTTACGTAAATTTAGATTTTTGGATTTTACTGAGTTGTCTTCTCTCCTGGGCCTCCTTGAGGTTGTGCACAGTTGTGGAGATGACTTTCTACCTGTGTAGGACATTTAAGCAGTTTACGATGTCCTGTCGAGCGCTGTACAGTTCACGCTGTCCTACGCCACCCCTCCTGAGTAAGGCCAGGCTACATCTTGGGTCATGTGACCGTGTCTCAATCGTCAACATCTAAAAATGCGGTGGTCTGGGCGACTCCCCACACATTGGGTGACATTCCCAAGATTCTACAGGCTGAATATCGTGAACACACAATACCCTGGATTCGACATGAGTGTTGAGCTCCCTCTACTGGCTGTTGGGTGAGATGATTGTTGGTTTGTGCGTCTACATGTTATTGTGGTATGTCGTTATGTAGTTCTGCATGTTGGAGCCATGCGCCTGTCCTGAGTTCCAAACTCAGTTCTTTATTGTCTGGCAGACAAGAGTCCGCATCCACTCCAATGTGAGATTTGCGAGAGCAGAGCAGAGTAAACTGAACTGCCAATACATATATCACAGAGGTTATATAGCATAATTTCACTGAATCATAAGAGGTTTGCGACTTGCCTGTAAGTCTGTTTCTTAGGATAGCGTGACCCTGGGGGCCTAGAAGACCCCTCCTAATGATCCTGTAGGGGAAACCTACAGGCTCTACCAACAGCTTAAGCCAATCAGAATCATGCATAATGCTTTTGCAGGCTCTAGCTCGCCTTTAGGATGTGCAGCTGTCAGCGTATAATAGGAACGTCACCTTCTTGTTTTGCCTAGGCGCGACCTCAGGGTTTAAATCGTTTAAACTGCTACGTGCCTCAAAGTCTGTATCCCAGCAAAACACCCCTTTATGCACAGTTGCAAATCTCTCAATACCATTTCTTAATGCATTTACTTTTACCAAAATCATTAGGCTAAATAATCTTATTTCTAAATGGTTTCTTTATGCTTTGGGTTAGTATACACGTGAATCACATAAATTTCCTTAACAGTCCTCACGACAAATGGGTATTATGACATTTCATATTTGAGAGGGAACGGAAGGTTATTATAACCCCAGTTACCAGTTTCACTGGAGTGGCTCAGAAGTAAAAAGAAGACGGGCTTTTGCGAGATTTGGCATAAATTCTTCAGAAAGTTAAAAAAATTTTATGGGAAATCACCCGTTGATGGTAATTTTTATTTCAGGGAACCGGGGTTATGATAATCCAGAATACCAAACCACTGTTTCCATCTTTCACCGTTTTTAAGAAGGAATGGATATTAGTACTGTCTGGATTTAAACACAACGGAGACATTTATATATTTACATTTTAGGCATTTAGCAGATGCTCCAGAGCGACGTACAAAAGTGCTGTAGTTTAGGGGTTAGGCAATAAGTTCAATAAGAAGAGACAACATTATCAACATGTGTCTGGTCTGTACACCTTACTGGCCAGGCAAGCAAGGCTTAGAAGCCCCCCCCCAAATAATACTCAGGTTGACGTGGGACACATAGATGAGAGAATCTTTTTCAGTTTGACATAGATTAACTCTCTTCTTGACTTTCTTATGCTGCTGTGTATCCTTTGTGTCTGTGAACTTAATTTGCACTTTGTGAGGAATCTGCTTCTATATAGCTTTACTGAGTCTTGACCAGCGTAAGAAATTCCTCCTACAGAATGAGGGATCTTTGAGTATTCAGTACAATGGCTTTCCAAAAGAGGGTGCTCTATACAGTAGGTTCAGTAAGAAGTACTGTTTGTGTGTCACCGTTGTGATCTTTTGTCTTTCGCCTGATACTTCCGCTTTAGTCACCACTTGAATGTATGTGGGCTAACTGTTATTTAAAGTATGCCCGATTAGGAATAATACACATTTTAAAAAGTCTGTTTATTGGTGATAGTCCCGTTCCCTTTTAAATAACACAAATATTTGTGATAAATTTTCCAATTTGAAGTTTCCAATTCAATAAATTAGTCATAACTGTCTCCTTTTTTCAGGAGTAAAGATTGCCTTTAGTACCACCAGAACAGCGGAATAATTGGAGGGCGAGCGGTGTTAGAAAAGGATTTTGCGCTCTTTTCTCTGTTCCCATTGTTGCTCTGTACCTATTATTTGAACTGTATACTAATATTATTTCAGTGACTGCGTTGAAATTATTTGCAAACATTTGATTTATCGCCTGCTTGGGAAAGGTGTATGTTTCTGTCGCCTTTCGACCGGTTGAAAAATTGTTTGGTTTTTTATATTCTGGGTGTATCTTTGAATTCAGAGTAATCCAAGTCCTTTCTACGAGAAAGTTCATGACTTTTTCAATTCTAGCACCATTATTAACTGAGGTCTGTTTACCAGCTTTCCAACATAGTTGATGTCTTAGATCTCAGAGGAGAGGCCTCGCATTTATATTCCCTTAGGGCCAGTGTAGTTGATCATATCCATGAACTGCCTCCACTGGTTCATTACACACTGTCTGTCCAGGGTAACAGGCCTCTTATCTCAGTGTCCAAACTCAGAGAAGTGTGGTAAAGTAAAGTGATTTCCTTTTGCATTTTGAGACGCCACCCAGAACCAGTACTCCACGCACTGGATTGTTCTCCAACTGAAAAAGGACTGAAGGATCTGATTTGACCACCAATTTTCTAATAAGAATGTTTATTATTTTATAATGTTTTTTATAAAAACATAAATTTACAAAGTAAACCCCAATGAAAAATCGTAGACACTTAAATTCATTTGCTAGATAGTATGATAAACACCAGAATAACATGTATTGCTAGCATTGTTAAATGTTCACTATCAAATTCAAATTTGTATATGATTGTCTGAAAATCATCAGTAGCGTCAATGTCAGAATATAGTGGAAAATGTATTGTCTCTGAGTCTCCCATTGTATGGAGCAGGGGTTACCAATCCTAAAGGACCTCTGTATATTCCTGCTGTGCGCTTGGATAAGCCCTACACAGAGGGCTTGTTAATGTTGGGATTAAGGTTAGTTTTGGTTCACAATTTGGCTTCAGGTCCTGTGGACAGGCAGGGACCGCCAGTGCAGGCCTCTCTCTCAGGGTGAAACTATGAGGGAGGATTGCAGCGCAGGGTGGTGAGGAGGCTGATGCTGGTGCGTGGGGTAGAGGTGGGAATGGAGGTCCTCCTGAGCTCTGTGGAGGAACTGTTGTTGTTGGTGCTCTCCTGCAGGTGGAACAAGTTGTTGATGATGCGCAGGGTGGCCTTGCGGACGGAGCCTGACAGCAGGAAGTACATGACGGGATCTAGGCAGCTGTTGAAGGTGGAGAGCAACAGTACCATCTCATTCGTCTTGTCGATGATCGACTTGCTGTAGCAAGACATTTCGTGCGTCTGGGAATAAATATAGACGAACCGAAAGCTGTGGTAGGGAACAAAGCAGACGGTGAAAAGGAAGAGGACAAAGAAGGACTTCTTGGCTGTCCGGTTGTATTTATGCGCATTGGGAAGGTCCGGTTTCTTCTTGGACACTTCTAGGAGCCTTATGGCTATCCTGCTGTAGGAGACGATGAGGGAGAGGAACACCAGCCAGAAGAAGACCACCATGAAGTAGTTGAAGTATGCCTTGCCCTTGGCTTTTGTCCTCTGCTTGTACTGGAAGCACTTTTCTGGTTCCTCGTTGCCTTCGGTCAGCACGATCATGGGGATTGTAGCTGCGATGGAGCAGAGCCAGATGACGGAGCAGGCCACCACACTCCACCTGCCCCGCTGGATATGGTATTTGGCAGAGGAACGCCGGAACTTTGCGTAGCGGTCCACGCTGATGAAACCCAGCAGAGCGATGCTGATGTACATATTCATGTAGAAGACGTTGCCCACCACCTTGCAGAAGACGGGCCCAAGTGTCCAGCGGTCACTGTTGCTGTGGTAGAGCACGCGGAAGGGCAGGCAGGCAACAAGCAGGAGGTCTGCAATAGCGATGTTGATAAGGAACACACGCACAGAGTTCTTCTTGCCATGGACGAACAGGAAGACCCAGAGAGCGAGCGCATTCCCCACCAGGCCTAGCACGAAGAAGACTGAATAGGCGAGGGCTAGAGGGATCCTCAATGGTGTGTTATCGATCCTGCAAGCCCCATTGTGACTTAGTGTATTGCCCACAGTAGTACTGAGTATGGACGAATCATTGGCCAGACTTGTCATTGCGCAAGATGGTTGAAATTCTCTGTCCTTAAGAAGATAAAATGGAGGTATTAAATCAAACGTAATAACCTGAAAAATGCTAGCTTAAAAAACGGAAAGCTTTTCCGTTTACTTCATGGCTATGTCACAGACCCGCTTTAATTGCAGAAAAAGCAACAGCCAAGTGTGTGATCTAGCCCTGAATCAGGGCTAATTCATCTCACTGAAAAGACCTCTAGGGCTATTTAAACAGAAAGTGAGAAATTAAAACGGTAACATAGACAAGTGAATTATCATCATAACCTTTCGCTTGGATTTGACAGTTTTCATAGAACATTACAATTATGTGTCTTTCCCCTTCTCATTGCACTTTTTTTTCCCCCTCCCTCAGCGGAAGATGCATACTGTTCTCTACCAAAATGTGCCGAAGATAAATGTAATATTTTCACACATTCTGAAACATGTCTGTCTGGAACCACTGTTGGCATCATATGCCAAGTCAGCCTTTCCCAATCCTGGTCCTCGGGACCCCCTGCCCTGTATGTTTTCGATGTTTCCCTGCTCCAGGGACGGGTGGTCCTGAGGAGCAGGATTGGGAAAGGCTGTGCTATGTTAAGTTACTCACCCTCTGCATTCCTTAGGTTGGAGGGTGTTTGAGTTTTCTGCTGACGAATTAGGTCATTTGTTTTGGACCTGAATGCTCTTTCAAAGTGGGAGTATTCCTTTTTCGGTTGGAGAACAGTCCAGTGCACGGAGTACTGGTTCTGGGTGGCGTCTCACTCTGGGTCTTGCTCCCCCGGAATTGGAGTGGTCTTGAGCTGTTTAGAAGCACTCCTCTCAGTACGTGTGCAGAGCTCAGCTGCAGGCAGTCGAGAGTCAAAAAACGGAAGGAAGGCGGTGGTCATTGAGGTCAAACTCAGTCGAGCAGATCAGTCAACTCTCAATTCCTTTCTAAGATCTGATTGGAATCTTCATTCTGCAAAAGCCTTTACTGTGCTAAACTTTAAAGTGTGAGTCAATGGTGTAGTTTAACGACTAGCACTAGCAAGTCTACAGTGTATCTCTTAACCATTCGTATGAATTTCTTGACTTAAAATCTTTTGATGGAACTTGACATCAGAGCTATTGGCACGTTTTTTTTATTGTACTCAATTTGTGTAGATTCATGTGTTGTCGTTGTTGTACTAAAAGAAGTTGCTATTTTTACATGCCTTTGAGACTTATGAAGGTGCTATATATATAAAATGTCATTATTTTATTATTATAATAAAAATCATAGTAATGTAGCAAGAAACAAACGTTGATACAAGCACCCTTGTTTATTGCAGCCAGTTACTGAGAGTGGTTGTTAAAGGCTTTTGTGGTATAATATCCAGTTTACTTTCTATTGAGCACACTTTTATAATTCCCATAGCAGTGTGGGCCTTTTTCTAACCTGTAACGCCACCCATGTTGCAGCCCCACTGCGTCCTGCTGGCATCTAAGGAGAACTCGGCCCCTGTGAAGCTGGGCGGGTTTGGGGTGGCCATCCAGCTGGGAGAGTCTGGACTGGTGGCTGGAGGTACGTAGCATCCCTGGTCATTCCCTCTATTCACACCCCTGACTATGGACTGACAAGATCAGAAGGAGAAAAAGTGAGCAAGTGGTCCATCTCCATTCGAAGATCAATTGGAATATCAGTTATTACTGGTGGGGGTGGGGTGGAGGTCATGTTAAGTTTTTTTTTTTTTTTGTTTGTTTTTTTTTTTTATCTAAGGGATCAGATAACATTGGGGGTCCATTGTTTGAAGTGCCGTTTTAAGCATGCCTGGCCCGTGTATTTGTGGAATGGATGTACTGCCACTTCTCTTTTTAGGTTTCTTCTGGCTTGTTATCAGTTCCTGTTTATAGGCTTAGCCCGCCCATCTGTTTTGTGGTTTACTTAAATGATGTATGTAGTTTTGGGATGTAAGGCTATGGCTGTCACCGTACAGAGACGGAGCTAATATGATTTTAAAAAATAATTTGAGATCTGTCTTTAAGGTATATTGTTTTGTGTGTGTGTGTGTTCTGATAATACAATGCATTGATCCAAGCCAGAATTGCCTGAGGCATGCATGCTCCTGTTCCTGTTCATGCTCCTGTTTGTTCTAGTGCCCATGCTCACGCTCCTGTTCATGTTCCTGTTCATGCTTCTGTTTGTTCTAGTGCCCATGCTCACGCTCCTGTTCCTGATCCTGTTCATGCTTCTGTTTGTTCTAGTGCCCATGCTCACGCTCCTGTTCACGCTCCTGTTTGTTCTAGTGCCCATGCTCACGCTCCTGTTCCTGTTCATGCTTCTGTTTATTCTAGTGCTCATGCTCCTGTTCCTGTTCATGCTCCTGTTTGTTCTAGTGCCCATGTTCACGCTCCTGTTCACGCTCCTGTTCACGCTCCTGTTCCAGTGCTCATGCTCCTGTTTGTTCTAGTGCTCATGCTCCTGTTCCTGTTCATGCTCTTGTTTGTTCTAGTGCCCATGCTCATGCTCCTGTTCACGCTCCTGTTCACGCTCCTGTTCACGCTCCTGTTCACGCTCCTGTTCACGCTCCTGTTTGTTCTAGTGCCCATGCTCACGCTCCTGTTCACGCTCCTGTTTGTTCTAGTGCCCATGCTCCTGTTCCTGTTCACGCTCCTGTTTGTTCTAGTGCCCATGCTCCTGTTCCTGTTCACGCTCCTGTTTGTTCTAGTGCCCATGCTCATGCTCCTGTTCCTGTTCATGCTCCTGTTTGTTCTAGTGCCCATGCTCGTGTTTCTGTTCCTGTTCATGCTTCTGTTTGTTCTGGTGCCCATTCCTGTGTTCCTGTTCATGTTCCTGTTCATGCTCGCTCTCGACTCCCCTGTTTTCTCCCCTTTCAGGCCGAGTGGGGACGCCACACTTCATGGCCCCTGAGGTGGTGAAGCGGGAGCCCTACGGTAAACCAGTGGATGTGTGGGGCTGCGGAGTCATCCTCTTCATTTTACTCAGTGGCTGCCTACCCTTCTATGGCACCAAAGAAAGGCTGTTTGAGGCCATCATAAAGGGGAAATACAAGGTAGCAGCTATGAAAAAGGGCTTTCTTCCCATGGTTACCTATTTTCTGAGTCTATAAAATACACTACATAGCCAAAAGTATGTGGAGATCCCTTCAAATGGATTTCCTCAGTTTCACCCTCGCTCCCAGTTCCAAACTACCCCTGAAAGCAATGTTAGCTCAAGGACTGTATGGCTATATGGCTATATGGTTTCGTGAAATGGGTTTCCATGGCTGAGCAGTCGCACACAAGCCTAAGATAACCATGCGCAATGCCAAGTGTCGGCTGGTGTGTAAAGCTCGTCACCATTGGATTGGAGGAAAATGAGTTCTTCAGATTGATGAATCACGCTTTACCATCCGGCAGTCTGAAAAACAAATCTGGGTTTGGTGGATGCCAGAAGAATACGATCTGCTAGGCCCCTTCATTCCACTGAAGGAATTAAGGACATCTGTTTCAGCATGACAATGCCCCCGTGCACAAAGAGAGGGCCACATTCTGTATCTCCATACAGAGAGGGTTAGTCGAGATCAGTGAAGACTGGCCTGCACAGAGCCCTCACCTCAACCCTATCGAACACCTTTTGGATGAATTGGAACGCCGACCAGGAGCCAGGCTTAATTGCCCAACATCATTGTCTTCTTGTGGCTGAATGGAAGCAAGTCCCCGCAGCAATGTTCCAACATCTAGTGGAAAACCTTCCCAGAAGAGGGCAGGCTGTTAATAGCAGCAAATATAAATATAGCAGTAGATTAATGGCCAAGATTCTGAGATGTTCGACAGGCAGGTGCCAACATACTTTTGGCCATGTAGTGTTATCATGAGTGAGATCATGCATTGCAGGTAGATTTCCATTGTAGTGTGGCCTTGTTCTCGTCTCAAAAGGTGATATATGGCTAAATGTCTCAAAAAACTGTTCCAGATGAACCCCCGGCAGTGGAGCCAAATTTCAGAGAGCGCCAAAGATCTGGTGCGCCGCATGTTAATGCTGGACCCAGCCGAAAGAATCACAGTCTACGAGGCCCTCAACCACCCCTGGCTCAAGGTAGGGGTACTAGGGGGCCAGAACTGGAGGCCCAGGTCCGGCACGGACCCCTACTTCACCGACCCTGATCACAGTCCTGGGGTGGAATTATAGATGTGGTTAACCCCAAAATTGATTGAACTGATTCAACTGTATTTCAGCCATCAAGTTATTCGTTTTTTTAAATAGCTTCCACGTTCCTTGATTGCGAAACTTCACAAATATTGGCTGATACTAAATTAACAACGCCAGTTTGTATAAAGTTATCGTAATGTTATTTGTCACATGTAAGTCAAAGCTGATTAATTAACTAGGTTGCTAGCTAATTGACGTAAAGATGGTAATTTCTTTAAGAACAGATTTCTGTGCTGCCTTATTATTGGTTTGCAATCTGCAGCTGCTGATAGCTGATTGCCCAGACGATCAGTCCTGTCCCTGCGGATAATATTGATCAGACATCACTTATGACTTTAAAACAGGTCCTGTGGGAGGAAAATATTTGACAAACTTTGTAATCAATCAATCAATCAATTTTATTTTTATACAGCGCTTTTCACATGTTGCCATGTCACAAAGACGCTTTACATAGA
>JAOYSI010039331.1:0-28609 GCA_025775065.1 Hiodon alosoides
TGTGTGTGTGTGTGTGTGTGTGTGTGTGTGTGTGGGTGTGTGTGTGTGTGTGTGTGTGTGTGTGTGTGTGTGTGTGGTGTGTGTGGGTGTGTGTGGTTATGTTCATCATCAGCTGAATACCAGTTGTTGTTTTCTGCAATAGGAAGAAACAAGTCTTATTACACTGTTCAGAATGGCAAAACCTATTGCAGGCCACTGAATACCTGTTACATTAGAATCAACTTGTATTTATTGCATCATGTTGGATATTAGGTTTTTTTTTTTTTGTCCTCTCACTTCCAACTGATTGTATCAAGGGAACATAAAACAGAAAAAAGTCTCACAGTAAATACTTAATATGTAATATCTTCAAAGTTGCCGAAAGCTCCTCTGACATATTGACATATTTATTTATAACTGAGATATTTATTCCGATAACTGTATGATACAGCTGAAATGTGTCACATGTTATCATGAGTGTGGTTGTCTTCACTGTGGTCCTGCAGGTTTACAGACATCTGGACAGCAGTAGCTCTCCGCCTCTGTGTTTGCTGGAGATCAGCAGTGATTCTCACATATGCTATAGCAGGACCAGAACTACCAACTTACAGATATTGCTGTTCCATCTTCTGATTAAACTACAGCTTATTTACCTCAAAAACCTTTGAAGAAAACTCCTGGTGACCCTTCTCCAAAGATAATGGAACGGAACTATTGCTGTTCTTCAAAGACGGCCGTGGAGACCCACCACTGACCAGTGAGCTGCAGGAAGTTACTCTTGCCTCTCTGTTACGCCACTCTCTGGTGTTTGTAGTGGGACTGCTGAGCTGCTTACTCAGCTCCAAACTGCAGAGGAGAGAGGGGGAAGGGGAAGAGAGAGAGAGAGAGAGAGAGAGAGAGAGAGAGAGAGAGAGAGAGAGAGGGAGATGGGGAGCAGTTTAGTTGCTGAATTTTACCCTGCTCTGCCATAGTTTAATTGCACCCCAGAAGCAATGCAGCCTGGCTCATCACCCCCGGCGTTCTTCCCAGGGAGAGATGGGTAACTCACAGCAAAAGCTGCCTCCTCGCAGCCTGCAACAGAGGAAGCAGAGAAGTAGGAGTGTGAGAAGAAAGGAGGTCAACGCAGGTATGACTTCTGTATTAAAAAGCAGGAGAAAAGCAATGGACTGATGTCTCTGCAAATACAGAAATGAATAACAGGACCAAGGATTTAAAAAAGGTCTGGTGATTTTGTGGAACGAGATATATACAACAGTATGTCCAGCCATGTCGCTTGGTCGTAAGGATTAAGGATGCCACAGAGGATAGACGGAGATCTTTTGAAGGGTTATGATTGCCTGTGTCGTATTTTGAACCTGCAGTCCAAAACGCCGCTGACAATGTAAGGTGAAATTCTGCCCTGCGTTTGGGGCATATGTTAGGTCTGTCCATCATAATATCTGAATGAGACCCAATTATAAGTTTCTGAAATCAAGTGTTACGATGTTGCTTCATACGCAAGTACAGAGCGGTTTACAAGCTATTGATACACAAGTGTTTATTATTATTAAGCATGTCTCTCTTAATGGGATTGTTGGAAGTGTTATTTTTAGAGTGCCGTACTGCAGAGGGCAGTTTTTCACTGAGATGTTTCATCCTCTAGCGCAAAGCAGAAGAAGTTGCTGAGCAATCAAGGTCGTTGCTTTTTTTAAAACTGCGCTCTCTGATCAGAGGCCCTCGTTAAATCAGTCTCAGTGGGATAGACCAGGGAGGTGGGTACGTATCAGCCGCTGGACTGCGTCAAACGGCCAGAGCCTGGCTCCATCAGAGGCCTGTAGTGGAATGTTTGGCGAGTAACCTGAGAGTGGGCTAAGCCCTTCTCTCCTGAATTCACTCTTCCCACTTCCATGCAATGGGAAGGTCACCTCCAGTTTAGGTCAAGATTCTGGTGAATGACACGGGTATCGGGTAGCACCAAAGCCCATTGTTTCATTTGGTTATAAGATTCTGGCCTGAGAATTGTCTTGCTAATGTTGTGGTATCTGATAGGTAGTGTTTGGCTTTCAGGGGCTGAGCCCCGTTCGCCTGGCTCTCCAGTGTCATCAAAGGCTGAGATGGTTGATTTCAAAAGCTGGAGGTTTTGTTACACTCCCCAAATTGAAGTAACCCGCACCAGGGCCAGCCCCGCCCCGCTTGTCCTGATAGCTGCAAGTCTCCTCTCCAAACATTACTAAAAAGTCTAATGGGGAAAAGAGTGCTATTCAGGTGGCATAGCAAACCCTGTGCCCGCTTGTACTTTTCGTCACTAAAGACCTATTTTGCACAATGGTTCCTTGCGTCTGGGTGTTTTCTAAATGTTTAGTGCACTGTAACAATTACAGTTGGACTTAATAAATACCAAGATCCACACATCCATCCTAAACAAGGAATGGTCCTGTATTGTGCTGTTGAACTCTGATTTCGGAGAGTCCTGTTAAGGCACCGTGGAGCTGTGTGATGCTTCCTTGGTTGATTTCAACCTGGTGCAAGCCATTCATTTCTCTGAGCATGTAGAAACATTACAGCGACTTTAAAGCAGAAATGGATGAATTGCCTACAACTTGGGCAAAGAGGTTTATTTACAGATATAAAATACGCATCAGAAGAAACCTGATTCAAACCTGAACTCTCTAATCCCCTTTATTCCTCAACTCTCACGATGTCCAATAGCCTTGATGTTCAGAACTCATGATCTTCGCTGAAGGAAGCCAATGTGAGTCTGATGGGAGACCAATTTACATCCTCCTATATGTTTATTTGGCAGAAGTGGACAAAAATGTCTCATTCATTAGTTAGTACTTACAGCCTGATAAATATCTGGGAATTCACTGTAAATTAAATGTGAAGGGTTGCTTGGATACAGATGACTTTTGGTTGATCAGGGAAGCGACTGCACATCGAATGCTAATGGGCAGATGCTGGTTTACTGAGCGAGGAGACAGGAGAGAGAGAAGGAGAGGAAAAATGCCCGCTGCCTATCGCCTATTCCTTTCAGCAAGGCTGATCATATAAGCAATGTATCTTTATCATTCGGCTCGTTTTCGCGGAACTACGCCTAATGGTGGTTGTTGCCGATTACGGATATATGAGATAAGTGTTCAAATGACGGTGCATATGTAAAATATAGATTATAAAAGACAGTGATTGCAGAATGTTATTTTAAGTAGCCCCGCAGTGTACTTTTAGACAAACTGCAGTGCCCTTAAGCAGTTGTTATGATGGACTGAATTCCAAGGAGGGTCTTTTTAAGACCGATCACAACAAATGCAATTCCTTGTTCATGACATCTTTATGTTTCCTGCATGAAATTTGTTTCTGTGGTAATTTATGTCACAATGACTTGTATTTAAAAGCATTGGTAAGGCTGGGATATTATATAAAAGTGTTTCTCGATATTCTCAAATGCATACCAGTACATATTTACTGCATATCTTTCATTCTAAAACAATCATTGTATTTTATATAACGAAGCACCATTGCAGCTCTCCCCCTATCTATCTATCTATCTATCTATCTATCTATCTATCTATCTATCTATCTGTCTGTCTGTCTGTTTATCTATCTATCTATCTGTCTGTCTGTTTATCTATCTATCTATCTATCTATCTATCTATCATCCAACTCTCTGTCTGTCTGTCTATCTATCTATCTATCTATCTATCTAACCTCAGTCTAATTACAGGTTAATTAACCATTCATTTCTCTGAACAGAGATGCAGCTTATCTCTTATTTGTCTGTGCTGGCTTTTTTAAACGCACATAATCAATTCAATCAATCAATTTTATTTTTATACAGCGCTTTTCACATGTTGCCATGTCACAAAGACGCTTTACATAGAAAAAGATACAGTATGTCCCAGGCCTGACCCCCCAAAAGCATGCCAGTGGCAACAGTGGCAAGGAAGAACTCCCTAGGCTGGGCATAACAATGGCATAACAATGAGAGTACTAGGGTAGAAGGCTTCGGAAGGTAGTAGGACATTCTCCTCCATGATAGGTATATTACCTGAGAGCAGAGGAGGTGTGGAGAAAAAAAAAATAACTCTGCTTTTGGTTTTACAGTTTGAGTTGACTTTGTATTAACTTCTGCCTTTGGCACGCCTTACCCCTGGAAGTAAAACACTGCCCTAAGGGAAAATGGGCAGGGGCCATTATGGCAGTAGTAGCTCTCACAGGCATAGGTATTACTGAGAGAGCGTGAAAATATCCCCCCATGCTAAAAGAATAAGTCATGATAAGTCATGATAAGTCCAGTCATGGTTGCAGTGTCCTGCGCCCCAATTGAAGTGAAATCTACACTGGTCAAGGCAACAGTTGAGTCGAAAAATCTACTTACACTGACTAACTTATCTGAGTCAGTGGAACATGCCTCAAGTTCACTTTTCAGATTCACATAATGGGAAGAAATGTTTCACATTGAGATTGGAATTGTTGGCATCATAAATTTTTTATGAATGCAATTGAATATGTCTGTAGACTCCAGTTCCCTGCAGAATATATCCTTAAACAGGCATTTGCTTGTTTTTCTCCAGACAACACACAGGCATGTGGGTTGGTCTTCTCTGTGGAGTGCACCGTCTTGCGCCTTTCAGTTACCCTCTGCCTGGGTTAGCAGATAGCCCATTTCGGGGGGAACTAGAGCATGAATCTCCACTGATGTCCGTATATAAACAACCCAGGAGCAACGACTGGGGCTGCCGGAGACAGACACATCACAACGCTGCCCAGGCACAACCTGGAGCTCGTGTTCTCTCCAGCACGGCGGGACTGTGAAGGCAGCTGGAGAGAGCCGGTTTTACAGCAAATAATCTCATCTTTTAGAGCCTCTGGGTTTATGTTGGATTCACTGCAACCTCTGGGGAAATTATTTAACTTGACACTGTTCTCAGGCTTCAAAGAAAACGTGGGAATATTTGTTTAACTTGAAAAATGTATAGCTGTCGGATGTGTTTATGACTTTCAGTATTTAATTACTTTCAGAGGCTTACGCACGCCAATGGATGATGTGGAACTTTGGAATCGAGCGCTGTAATGAGCGGTCTTTGCAGTTTACATCAGGGCTACTGTCTAACTCAATCTAATTCACTGTTGCTGCTAATTCAGTGACAAAATGGAACCAACACACTATTGAGCCAATTGGTGCAAAATGACACTTGTTATTCTTATAAATACACATAATTTGCCTGAGAACCTTTGAAAGATGCTAAATAATAATGTTTTGCCCTACGAGGTCATGGAATCCATTTTTTTTTATTGACGGCTAGCATAAACAGGCTCTTTATAACCTATATCCGTAGTGGTTACATCTTTGACTGACAAGGTAGTAGTGTGCTATAATTGATTGATAGGGCAACCCCTGTCTTAAAGTATGGAAGAAAGGAAATACACTTAACATGTAGTATAAAGGCACAGGGGGAAAAGGTAAATAACTTCTGTCAGTGATGACATTTTTTTGTGTGTGTGTGTGATGAAATATTTTTTCTTTGTGAAAAATATCCTTATTTGATGCCCTTAAGTCTTGAATGCGTTGATCTGTAGAAAGTAGGTGTAAGAAGAGAAACGCTGTGTAACGTGTCTGTGGGGCTGGGCCTCACCTGGTTCACCCTCCCCAACCCTGACTATCAACGCTGAGTCTGGTGGTTGGGGGCACGGGATTTGGGTATGTGTGGTCATTCTCACCCCACGTCGCTGTTTTGACCACTACACCATCTTTAGAAATTTGGCCATGAAGTCTTTGGGGCAAATACTTTTGTGCTTTTGTGCGCCAGATTTTTTTTTAAACCAGTACGCTAGCTAGTTAGCTAATAGAATGGAAGTGGGGATGTTGAATATCTTGATCGTATAGTCAGTGGAGTAAACTGATTTGCCTTTAGTTGATCAAAAATTTTTTTGATAAACCACGAAATGCGTTAAAATAGACCTACAATATTACTCTTTAAAAAACATATGAAATACTGTTCATGCGAGCTCATTCTATTATTATAATAATTTAACTGTATCTGTTACACACATACTAGCCCAGTGCATGACTAACAAGTGCCCCATACATTTCTCCATAGCTGTGTCCAACCTGGATGTGGAGAGCAAGCTTACAGCGCACTACCAGGCTCCGTGGCACCAACAGCGCAATGTGTTCCATCCCTCTAGCAGGCCCCCTTGTGTTGAGCAACTGCACAGACATGCCAAGCAGAACCTGCGTGCCCTTCACCGAGGTAAGCTCTGCTCCTAGCTGGCAGCACTGTCAATCATTCAGTCTGCCCTAACCGCGTTGCCCCTGGAGACTTAGCCTCATTACCTGTGTCGATACCACTACCGCGTTCCACCTCCAACACCGATTACGCTTTTTGGCCATAAATTCTGTATATAAACAAAATACCTGTTGAAAATCAATTCCTTATATATACATATATAAACTGAAACCAAAAATATATTTTTAAAACCATGAAGTTACTCTGGTTTCAATTTTTAATTCTCTTTTTCTTCGCAATGTGCAAATGTCTGTTCTTCCAGAGCATGTTTGCGGGATCTTTATGTGCTGAAATTTAGGTCAACACTGCTCTCTAGTGGCCAGATAAGGAAACCAAAAGGCTACAGTGCCGTAAAAAAAAAATGACATGAAGATCGGAGTTCTTTGATTTTTTTAAATGATTACCTGTGTTTTCAAAATGGTGTATTTGTATTAGGTGTTTTTATTTATATTTTTTTACTTTAAAGATCAACAGGCACCCCAACGGTCGAGTAGCCGAGAGCGCAGGGTAACCATATCCATCTCGGTGGCGCCCCCAATGCCTACCATTCCCTCGCCGCGCACACTCAGGAGGCGCGAACAGAGGGGTCGTCACCTCCGAACGGTAAGGATGTGCTGTCTCCCACACTTCGAGGGCATGGCATACTGCACGTATGGCCAGAGAGGGACAGTCGCTCTGTGTGTAGGAAACTGTAATGCATGCTGTTGAGCGCTCCAGACTGTTGAGGGGGACATCGAGAAAGCCGCGGAGTCAGCTGATTTTAGAGTTAACTCTCAGTTAGCAGTTGATTCACACTTGGAACATCAAAACAGTTGATTTTTAAAAATCTTAATAAACAATAATTTAACAAAGGCTGAGGTAGAACAAATTGTATGTCTGTTAAGTCAAATGACTCGTTTATGTGCCAACTGGTGTACTTTTCATTGATATACAGTCGGAGAGACCAGGGAGAGATATAGAATATCAGCAAAGGCAGAGAAAGGTAATATATTGTGACCTATATTATAAAATCCTTTTTTTGTTGTTGTTGTTTTTTTTGTATTTGTCCAGTAAGGTTATGTGGTTGTTCTGCCTTTCGTTCTGTTGTTTTCACTGCACATATAGAAATGGGTGTACATTTGTAGACAGAAAACAAAACTAGATTTTGTGAAAGCCAGCGCTTGCCTGAGCAGAATTTAGTCTCAGTGCAGCGCTTTCACGCGGATAGCAATAGGGAGCAGACGTACCGGGACAGGAATGAAAGAGCTACACCTCGCGGCCAGCTAATCTTTTTTGAATAATGAATGCCAAGCAGGCTCTCTGCTTCCTTTCACCCACGCCACCTCAGCTGCTGCGGCGCTTCCTGTTGTCCGGAACACGGTCGACGGGCGCACGGATCAGTGCTTAACCAAGTGAAGCAGGCAGCCTCTAATCACTCTTGTCTGGAACTCAGAGCTCCACTTGAACCGTTAATGGGGCAAAGCATCTCTTTGATGTCATGATGAACGCAGTTACGTTGTGAACACGGGAACGTGCCGGCCTTCCGTACCTAGAGCCGTACTTTAGGGTGAGCCACAGAGGCAACGACTGTCGTCCTTGTGGTTGTGGCGTTTATTCTGGGCGGACCTCGGCCGGGGGATCTGGTGGTTTATAGCGTCTTTCTATTTCTCTAAACCGCCTGTAAATAGGAGAGGCCAACGAGAGAGTCAGAAATTCAGTCTGCACAAAGGAAGGTAATTGTGGGAGTTTGTTGCTAACCCATTTCCATTGTGTGTTGCATCATTGGATCATCAGTTCCCTTTCAAATAAAAAATATGAACCATCACTAATGGGTTATTCCCCTTTATGAACCCCAAATTCCAAACATCAGGAGATCCAATACAGCCATGAAGAGTCAGATGTCCATTCTCTTTTTGTGTTAGACATACAGAGCTCTGAGTACTTTTGTATTTCTGCATACTTTGACCTTTCTGTGTATCGTTTTGGCTGAAAAACCTTGTACAAGGTGATTCTTTCACACGAAATTGCTTGATGTTTTTGAGAAAATTTTCTCGGTGACAGAGAAGCGTGAATTCAGTGATCGCGGCAGCTTCTGTGCAGGTTGTTAAACACCATTGTTGGCCTATCTACTTGCGTACGTTAAGGTACTCACACACTTAGTCTTGGTTGGTTAACTTTTATATGTGTTAGCTTGTTGTATGCTAATTAGTCATGTGACGTACTGGAACATGGAAGCTCTGGTTGCAGCCCTGCCGTCAGCTGTGGCTCTAGTTGGCTCTATGGTGGCGTCCTACATCAACCACAAGGATGGCATGAAGAGTCTGCTCCAGAGTCAGAGGCACATCTCCTCTCCATCTGGGGAGTTCGTCTGCCAGGAGTTATAAAGAGGGTGACAGTCATTTGGGGAAAGTTCGGATCTCTTTGCCTCCCAAGGACGCCCCCGTGTCTCCTCGTGTCTCCCCGTGTCTCCCCGTGTCTCCCCGTGTCTCCTTTTGTGTCTCCCTGTGTCTCCTTTTGTGTCTCCCTGTGTCTCCTTTTGTGTCTCCTTTTGTGTCTCCCTGTGTCTCCCCGTGTCTCCCCATGTCTCCTTTTGTGTCTCCTCATGTCTCCCCGTGTCTCCTTTTGTGTCTCCTCATGTCTCCCCGTGTCTCCTTTTGTGTCTCCCCGTGTCTCCCCGTGTCTCCTCATGTCTCCCTGTGTCTCCTTTTGTGTCTCCTCATGTCTCCCCGTGTCTCCTTTTGTGTCTCCCCGTGTCTCCCCGTGTCTCCCCGTGTCTCCCAGACGCGTCCCACTAGTGACTCGCATCTCTGGTGCCACTTCTGTGTGGTCCTCCGTGGGAACTCTCTCAACCTTCTCAATCTGGCAACTGTGGCGAGAAAACCCATCCAGCTTAGAGCCGCAGGCTCCAGGTTGGCTTGGGTAACTGACACCCTGTTCCTTGTACATGTAGAGGATGTTCTGACAGTGGTACGTGGCATTGGGATGAAGATCCCACCTCTTGGTGGGGTTCCGTGGCAGCAATATTGCAGTTTCTGCAGCACCTGCTGGATGACAAGGACAAGACATCTTCCACTCTGAAGGTGTACTTACTGTCTATATCCACTTGCCTAGTGAAGGTGGATCCAATCTCCCCTGGAGCAAAAAATATTTTTTGGAAGGATTCCGGCAGGCCATCGACGAAAAACATTGTTTCCCTATTGAAGATTGAATGTCTGTTCAGAAATTTGGTTTTTATCCTTTAAGACAGCTTTTTGTTAGCTTTTTTGTCCGCTAAGTGTGTAAGTAAGTTAAACTAGAACGGACATCTATACGTGGCTTTAAAGAATTTTATGACAACATCAGACACACTTTCGCAAGTTTGGGATAAATGCTCATAATTCTGGGTTCTTAAAGGGGAATAACCCATTATTGATGGTTAGTATTTATTTTTCAGGGAGCCAAGGTTATGACAATAACCCAACGCTGTGTGAAATTGTTCAGACATGATGGGTTGAAATGATGATTCTGTACGTTGACAGAGAAAATGACATAATCTATGTCATTGATCATACAAAATGTCATAGATCATTCTATGGAGCATAATGCGTTCACCAAATAGATTTATATGCCTGTGTTTTTCCACAACTGACAAAACTATATTGATTTTTGTTTAATTAATTTACCTTCAATGGTAGAACGGCATGGCAATTTTTCATGTTGGCAGCATCCTGCTGATGTTTGAAAAACATGTGCTTCAAATGCAGTTATCCATCCGTTTGTGATAAATAGATATTCACATGTAGGATACATCGTTACAAGAGAAATCCAATTTTAGCGTCGTTTTATCGTCACTATCTGGATTTGTCTTTTTCGTGTAAATTTGTTTTCCGTGTTTTATGTCGTAGTGAACTATTTAATTTACCGATGACCGTGTGACATGGTCCAGTTCATTCTCTTATCGCTAACGGCCTATATTTCATCTCCTATGCAGCAGGAGAGACCCTTAAAGGATAATGAGCAAATGCAGAGACAGGTAAAAAGGGGTGGTCGGGTTGTGCAGTGTGTGATTTCGCCCAGATCTGTTTCTTAATCCATCCGATCCCCTTTTTGTGCTCACGTCTCACGTCATCATGTGAACCTGTTGCTGCTTTCCTCAGATTTCTGCGTGCTGCCGTCAGGGTACCCGTGCTCTTGCAGACAATAGGCCTCAGATGGAATTCGAATCAGGATGCAATAAACGTGTTCACACCGTTAAGCAAAGTGGGATGTGTTTAAGTTTAAGTTACAGTTTAGCTTTATTGAATATTAAAACGTTTCTGAAGGATCTTCTCCTTGGCTGAGTTGTAAATATTTGCTATACTTGCTTCAGTTTTGTTCTAACCAAAAAATGCGTTGTGCTTTTTTTTACTCACAGTCGTGATTTTTGTTTTATTGCTTCTTGTTTCCATGGACTATAATTTCTTTAAAATATTTACTTTAATGGCGGTGAAGGAAAGAAAAGACAACCGATGTCACTGTCCTTTTAACCTGTTTAGTCCTGACTTTACAGCCCGGCCTTCCTGGGGAGAAGATCGTCTGTGTGTCGTCTGTGTGTCGTCTGTGAGTTGTCTGTGAGTCATTGTTTTTATCCCCAGTCACAGGTACACATCCCAAAGGAGTTCATTATTAGGGTATAATTTTAGGTGTCTGGCGAGGGAACAAGGGTTTTTTTTCCTTAACCTCTGGGTACAGCCATCATTTTGGCTTTGTTTTCCACGCTGTTGTGGTGATCTGTCGACTGATTCCATTATATCACTTTAATGAGCACATCGTCCTTTTTTATTTTCGTTTTTTGTCTGTGTTTTGTAGTTTGACAGATCCCGATCATCCTCCCCTACTGACTGTTGCCATTTCCCCCCCTGGAGCAGAAAGGTATTTGTGGTCCCAATTCCCCGTCCCGGGGACGTTCCTATACTAGTCCTTACTTTCCTGACTAGCCTTTCAACATCAATGTTTTTCTTATCCTTGTTGTTTTTAACCCCTACTAACTGCGTCCTTTTCAGTGACAAGAATATAAAAAATACACTATAATCATAATCATAATCATAATCATCACCATGTCTATTTAAAAAGTCTATGAAATTGTTGAATTTCTTATGCATAGAAGCTTCGCCATATTAAAGTAAAGGCATAAATTAGCACTTTTAAATGCTTACTATGCCTGACCAACTCACAATTAGCTGACTGACTTTGTATGGTGTGGCATGGGTTGACACTGACAGAAAAGATTTGGTGTATCTTTTGTATCTTTTCCAGTTTTTTTTAATTCTTTCAGCATTTTTCAGTGCCTGCTAGCTGATTTCTTCAATTAAAATAGCAGCTGATTACCAAAAATAAATAAAAAATTGATTTGGAAAATCTTATTAGCAACACTTTTTTCTGCTATTATTATATTGAAACTATACTGCTATAGACCCTTACATTGCATTGACTATTGCTAGTCATTTAATTTACTCGTACATAAGCGTTGATATTTATTTTTGCTGCTATGTAGTTGAATACAGCGTGTTAAAAGTGTTTATAGGTGAGACAGTAATAGCAGGTAATCTGAATAGCGACAAGGCATCCAGAGAAAGTACAAAGCCTCTCACTGCGTGCAGAAGTACTTGGGTTGCCCGTGAACACTGACTTTGCGTCTGCCACTGAGACTAGGCAGCGAGGGGGTTTTCTTCCACATCCGCAATCAAAGCTCCTATTACCCAAGAGAGCATTCAAGCCTTTTGGGTCCCACTTTTGCTGCACCGGCTTCATGAATGGAATTCTTTAACACCGCGGCTCCCTCTTTTCCAAATGAAAATAGCTTCTGGCAGGAGGCCAGTGATAAAACCCAAAATGCCAGCTTTGGCTTTCTGATTGCTGCCTCTCTCTCTCTCTCTCTCTCTCTCTCTCTCTCTCTCTCTCTCTCTCTCTCTCTCTCTCTCTCTCTCTCTCTCTCCTTCTCCATCTCTCTCTCTTTCTCTCTGCCCTCCCTCTAAACTAGTCTGCCATTATTATTCTAAAGACGAATCAGCTGAAAATGCACTCCCTCTGATTTTTTTTCTTCCATCAATAAAACTTTTTTTCTTTTTTGGAAGTATCCAAGGAAACAGAACCCTTTTGAGACCAATGTTTTGTTAGGGCCTCATTCGTCCAGTGGGAAAGAGAACACAAAGACTTTAAGGAGGGCTCTAAATTAGAGCTCACTTCAAGCTAGGGGAGCTGGGGACAAGTTCAGTCCGCTTGTAGGTTCACATGCATCTGTAGATAGAAAAAGGTAAGTCTGTTTGTTTTTTTAACTGGCAGACAGACGGAGATGCTGAGCAGTGGACAGTTGCCTGTAATTTTGCATCAAGGGAGAAAGGCTAAGGAGATACTTATCCTAGCATTTTATAGCATCAATGTGAGGTTAAGTAACTGACTATGAAGTATAGCGTAAATCAGTATGCTTGGTTTAAAAGTTAACATTTTTCGTGATTTCCTAATGGAGCATGCCTAAGAGAGACTGTGGACGATCTTTTTAGATGAATTTGTACTCATTTTGAATGATGTATCATCATAGAGTCCTGCTACATAATTGCTGACACTATGGAAAAAAAGTGTGGTCTGCGTGACATAGTCTTCATTATGTCATGTTTGCCAGGGGACCGTTTGTAGATTTTGCGTTTACATTTTGATAGCTTATTAGAATAAAGTAACGCCATTGCATGTTCTTTATGTGTGGATGTGTGGTAGGGGTGATTGGGAGGGCATGTCTGGTGTTTGGTGTCTGCTGTGCACCATTCTAGAACTGGCTGCAGACCCCTTCACTTCCGCGGTCTTTTGAGAGATTCTCATTTGTTCAAGGCAGCGCGATTTTAATGTGTCGCTTTCTAGTCATTCAGTAAACTGATCTCTTTCAAAGCCGGAGTCTACTCTAACATCTGTCAATATGTGATTAAACCAACAATTTTTTTTATAACAGCACAGAGAAGCAATGAAATCATTATTTCGTAATTTCATCTTTTTACATGCACCTGTTACAGTGTCTAACCTCTCCTTTTCTAAACTAACTATTTTCTCTCCTTTAAGCTTTCTGTCTCTCATATTTTTTCTGAAGTGATTGACTGTTTTGCTGTGAGAAAATATCACATACTCAGTGGGTTGTGTTGTTTACAAATATACAAGCGTAGCTCCAATGATGACTTCATGTGTTAACACGACTGTGTGTTAAGATGAATTACGCATGTGCTTAGCTCTCTGCTCCACTAACATCGTAAAACAAGAAACTGAGCCGCAAAGTGACAATACTGTGATTTTTAATCCGAGTTTATCGGATAAACGTAGCATTATCAGCATTGAGCTTGAGAGTAGTTTGCTGTGTGGCATCCATCCGACTGGAGTTTGTTGTTTAGACTCATTAGTCTCGTTAACACCATTAACCACATTAATTGAACAGCATTAATGTCCATCTGTTCCAGGCCGCCCCACCCACAGATCCAGACATGGATGTGGTGGCACTAGGTCACAGGCCCAAGTGTCCCGTGCCTAACATTCCCACAACCCTGGACAAGCAGACTAACTGGTCAAAAGCTCTGCCCCTCCCCACCCCGGAAGAGAGACTGAAAACCGAGTCACAAGTGATCTCTTCATGCATTATCCCTATTAACGTCACTGGTAAATTGGCTGCTTTCGAATTTCCATTCATTCTCTCTTTGTGTTTGTCTGTTTTCTTAAGCAAAGCTTAAAGAGGAAGCTCTGGTCAAATGCATCATACGATATGTTATATATTTTATATGTGTGTGTGTGTGTGTATGTATATATATAGATATATTGATACATATATACATATAGAACAGAACAGAAATATACCCGACGAAGAAGTGGCTCCGGTAAACGGCGGCTTGGTCATGGAACCTTGGCTCCGGGAAGAGAGATTAGGAGCGGGGGGTAAACCCGCAAGCGGCGTTTTCCGAGTGCAGTGCTTGAGCGGAGATTTCCTTTAACGCAACGGCAGATTGCGGCATCCTGGCGCCTGTGTGTTGAACTTGCTGTGTGTTGTTTTCAGAGGTCGCCGCCGTCACCTCTCCTCCGGCGATCTCAGCGTTCCTCAGTGAGCCACCTCTTACATGTCCATTTGCTGTGCCCGAGTCGTTCCTGTCGCCACGTTTCACCGTTTTGCACTATTATCATTTGATTTTTTTGAGGGAGGAGGATGGAGTGGGTGGCCTTTGATCCCACAGGATCCTCTTGCCTAGTTGTAGGTTTGTCAAAGCGTTTAGCGGCAGTTCTAACCTCACCGTGCCATATAACTCACCGGTAGGCGCTATAAAAAATATAGCAGTGGAGATGCCATTGGGCAATCATACACTGGGCTCGATGGACTCACCTAACCAGCTTCACTGTTTGTGTTTGTATTTGTTAGTTCATCAGTTAAACCCATGTTGGCAGGGGGTGGGGGGGTAATTCTAGAATACATACAAAGAATTTACACATTGTTGTCCATTGTTCCACAAAATCTGCTATAATGCAAGCTGAAACTGTGACATCCCTCCCTGTTGTTCAGGTTGGTTTGTTTTGGCTGGTAATTGGAAAGAATGGAAAGCAAATGCCAATTAGTCCCATTTGAATGATAAAAGGCTGCGCAATTTTATTTGCCCTCGGTTGCACTGAGTCAAGAGAAATTTGTTTTTGCCATGTCAATGGAAGCTGAGTCAGAGACAGTCTCAACAAAATTGCACATTGTAAGCAAAGTGCGATAATTGATGTGGTGCTGAAAAGCCTAGTCTGTTATCACATGATAGTCATGAAGTATGGTGGAGGGGGAAAAAAACTACCATCACAACAGGACAGCACTAAATTCGAACTATAGGGTGAACAGTCAGACCAGGAAACTTGAAATTTAGCAGCATATACTGGTGTCAGGTAGGAGTGTAGATGTTTTTGTTCTTTTTACCACATTTTCTACCCCAGTTTGATGTCCTTGATTTGTGAATCTTGTCAACTTGCATGTCATTGACTATATGTATATTCTGGTTAACTATTTCTGTTTATGGATTTGTTTTTGTTTTTTCATTTTTATTTTATTTTTTTATTTTTCAGTTCTTAAGGAATGATCTTTCTTCCTGTCTGCATTTCTTTATGGTGATTTCACCCTAAAGAATGTATATAATATCTATCATTATATCTGTAAAACATTATATCTATCATTATATCTGTAAAACATAAACAATGTTCAATAACACCATGAATATATATTACACTGCTTTAAAAAAAAAAAATATATATATATATATATATAATTTATATAGTTTTAAGAGAAATAACGTGCTGCAGTTACCTTCCGGATGTATGAAAGTGAGAAACGGAGGACGTGTTTTCAGGCACACAAGGATCCCTCACATGCGCTTTCTGCTTTTCAGGGGTTGGATTTGACAGAGAAGCCAGTGTCCGTTGCTCGCTTGTTCATTCTCAGTCTGTGCTTCAGAGGCGACGAAAGCTGAGAAGACGGAAAACCATTTCTGGCATTCCCAGACGAGTCCAACAAGATCTAGGTGTGTTTCCCTTGTCTTTTGGTTGACCAACATCCGCAACTGCTGCCTGTGCTTGTAACGAATGCCAGTAGGAATCATATTTTCAATTCAAATGAGTAATAAAAATACTTTGACTTTTTTTTTGTAGTATTAAAATAATATTTTAGCGCATATGGGGCTATATGATTCTGAATCTGGACCGTTACATTTTCAAGCTCAAGTTGGCATGGGATGTTCTCTGCTACTGGCAAACAGAGACCTCTGTTGACATTATTGGGCACCTTTGCTGCCAGAGGGATATGGCTGTCCTGCAGTTGCCGTCGAACCTCCGATACAGTGCTGTGTGGCTTGCAGTGTTTTAAATACTAACGAGACTGGTGGGTTGGTGGGAACCAATTGCAGGTTTCTCATTTAGAAAAAAAGTCATTCCAAAAAAGTAATTTTGGCGAAAACTTGTGCAAAACGATGCACTGGATATATTCAAATCATTTTACAAATATTTTATTTATATTGCATGAGTTAAAATAATTTAGGTATTTTTACAAACTAAGTGTTGCTTTAAGTTTATATTTATTTTTGACCTGTTCTCCCTTGCTTCCTAAGACTCTGATGAATCTCCGGTGGCAAGGGAACGGACTGTGATCGTACATGCCAACCCTAACTTCCCTTTGGGCCACAAGGAACTTTCCCTCAGTAGTCGTCTAAACACCAAGGATTCAGGCTGTCAGACTGAGGATTACCTGATCACTGCACCCTCCCGAAGGCGAATCCGAGCCCAGAGGGGCCAGGGAATCCCTGCCACCTTATCCCACTCCACCGGCAACATCACTTCCCTGCCAGACACTTCTGACGCCATGTTTTCAGCCACGGTGGGTAGCCATTTACGCTCCCGCAGCCTGCCCCGTGAGGGTGGCCGACTTGTAGATGAAGGGCAAGATGACAGTGACGATGAAGACCTCTCCCCCTTCGAGGCTGAGGAGTTCCTGCCAGGACCAGGGGAACGAATTTTGAAGGACGAAGAGGAAAGCACTGATGACCAGGCTATGCCAGAGCACCAGCTGGCGAACCTAAAGTGTAAACAGCGTGCAGGAAGCCCAGATCAAACATGGATTGAGAGAGGGAGGTCCCGGCTTCCACGCAAAGTTGACCTGGGCAGCTGTGAGATTTCTTCCAGCTCAGACACCTTCAGCAGCCCCATTCACTCCGTCTCCACCACAGGTGTTCTCAGTGGTCAGATCGACCACAAAGAAGACCACCAGTCCTCCAGCGGCAACTGGAGTGGGAGCAGCTCGACATGCCCCTCCCAGACATCGGAGACAATCCCTCCTGCTGCCTCGCCTCCTCTGACTGGATCTTCACACTGTGATTCAGAGCTGTCCCTCAACACGGCTCTTCATGCCAATGATGACCCCACTGGCTTTACAATTGACCCATATCAGACTGAGACGCCACAGGTCAGAGGCCATAGGGCAAGCTCCTTTACCTCCACAGTGACCGACCTGTTGGATGACCCAAGTATCAGCACAGCAAGTGATGGTGAGTGGAACTACCTGCACCATCAGCATGACAAGTCATGCCTCCAGGACTTCAGCCCCCCACGTTCCAGGGAGGATGAGGGCACCTTAGAGTGTCCGAGTTTCACAAGCATGGCCACTTACGAGAGCTTCATGGACAAGCCGCCGTCTGAAAAGGCAGACTCGAGCTCACACTACTCCATAGACACAGAAGGCTACTATACCTCCATGCACTTTGACTGTGGTCTTAAAGGTAGCAGAAGCTACCCTCATAACTATGCAGCCATGAGCTCTGACTTTGGCCACGACATAAACGTTGCACCGAGCATGGGCGGATACCGTCAGCCAGATTACAGAGGTCACAGGATAATAGGAAGGCAGTGTCTTTCCTTGAAAAAACCAAAGGTGAAGCCAGCCCCACCAAAACGCAGTTCATCATTGAAGAAAACAAGCAGTGGTGCAAATGTTCCTGACAAGAACGAACCAAAGATAAATAGTGGACAGCACCTGCCATTGTCTTCCAAGGAAATGAAGCTGCAGCTGGACTTAGCCGGCTCTCCAGGTCAGGCAGAGAACCCCAACCTAAGTGAGGAATCCATTGCGACGTGGGGCGTAGAGAACACTGGTGAGATGACCGACTCCACTCTGTTTGGCCCCACGGATACACACTCCTTTAAGGATGAAGGTGCTGTCCAGTCTGACTATGCAGATCTCTGGCTCCTTAATGACTTGAAATCCAATGATCCCTATCGATCGTTGTCGAACTCCAGCACAGCTACGGGTACTACTGTCATCGAGTGCATCAAGTCACCTGAGAGCTCAGAATCGCAGACATCTCAGTCAGGTTCCAGAGCCACCACGCCTTCTCTTCCTTCTGTGGAAAATGAGTTCAAGCTGGCCTCCCCTGAGAAGCTGGCTGGCTTGGCTTCACCATCCAGCGGGTACTCTAGCCAATCAGAAACACCAACATCTTCCTTCCCATCCGCTTTCTTCCCCGGGCCCTTGTCCCCAACCAGTGGCAAGAGGAAGCCCAAAGTTCCAGAGAGAAAGTCTTCTCTCTCGTCCCTTCAGCAGCAGCAGTTCTCATCCAGAGACGCCTCATCCAAGAGAGACCTTGAGCTACCAATTATACCTCCAACCCATCTTGACCTAAGTGCTCTTCACAACGTTCTCAGCAAGCCTTCGGCCCACAGGAACCAGATACAAATCCTCCACCAGAACAAACAGAAGGCTGCTGCTGCAGAGGCTCGGGCAGCAGCTGCTACTGCTGCTGGAAAGTCAGTGGCATCTGGGTCGGCCCCCTTGGCTATAACACCCACTGTGCTTCGCTCAGTCCAGCTGCGATCCATCGGCAAGCCCAGCGAAGGAGTCCAGGATCAACCCAGCCCAAATGTGGCTGCCAGACCCAAGTGTGCAGCCGTCACCCCACCCTCCCTCAACAAGTCACCGGAGTACAAAAAACCTGCGGCTCACAAGTCCTACGACCCCCCTTCTCAGGAGTACTGTGAAACACTGTTCACCCAAGGCGGCAGACCCTATACAAGGGATGTAGTATACCATGATAGCGTGCGATTCAAGCAAGAAAGCCACACCCCACGTCCCTTTTGGGCTATGACAGCATTCAGAACCCCTTCAGACACTGTGTGCTTAGAAGATGACCCACTGAGGCCACCTTTTCACCTCGAAGCTCACCAACTTGAAAATGAACCCCCGAGATATCAAGATTTCGGAGGCGCGTCTGAGAGCTCATTATGCCCAGATGAAGAGGAGGATAAAGGGAGTAGCATTTCTAGGGCTCTGTTTCCTGGTAACAGTTTAGAGATGGAACAGAATCAAAAACCAAAATTGGAGCCAACCACTGAAAATCCTTTATCATATCTGAAGATAGCTGGTTCCCCCACTGTTCAAAACAAAATAGAAAAGAAGTCTGACCTGGGTCCATGCAACAGTCTCGAGAAAGTGCCTGTAACTACTTACCAATCAGAAACATCGCAAGCTTATACAATCAGCGACATGAGTAGCAAAGACGAGGAATATGAGACATCATGTTTTCCTACCAGAAGTGCCTCACAGGACAGCAGGGAGGAGGAGACAACACCGGACACTGAGGATTACTTCAGCAAAGGTTGGGCTTCCGCTTTCTAATGATACAACTGTGATACCAAACTCTCTGCTGAAGGGTGACCAAGGTGGAAGGTCAATTTAACTTCCAGACTAATGCTGAGACTACGACTTTTACTCTGATGCTTGTATTATCCAGGTGTGATAATACTTTTCTAAAGCAAGTGTGACGCTGCCTTTAACGACAGTGGTTTTCTGAACTGGTTCTACTACAAATGTTTGATTTTGATAGATAAGATATATGTGGGAGTAATATATATATATGAAAGTAATTATTTCCTGTTTTCTAGAGTCTACACCCAGTGATAACTCAGTATCTCCTTTGTATGACGAGATAAAAACTGAAGATGAAAGTGTTTTCCTGTCACCTAATAAAGTACGCACAACTGAGGATCTGTTTGCAATGATCCACAGGTGAGTCTCTTCTTGTTCTACAGTCTTTTTATTAGCACTCATTGGGGTTCAAGTAAATCTAATTTTGAAACGATATAAACCAAAGTGTAACCTACTATTTTAACTGTGTAGATCCAAACGGAAAGTGCTTGGCAGAAAAGACTCGGGAGAGCTGAGTACTAGGAACCGTCTGAGCACAGCTTCAGGGAGTACCCCACCAAGCACCCCGGCGACATCCCCAAATGCCCCTGTGACCCCCGGAACCCCCACTAGCTCCCAGAGAGCCCCAGGACAGATATATAGGTGTGCCAAAAAATCCAGCACCTCCAACGAGGAATTCAAGCTTCTGCTGTTGAAGAAAGGCAGCCGCTCTGACTCCAGCTACCGCATGTCGGCCATTGAGATCCTGAAGAGTCCCATCACGCCCAAGTCTCCAGGAGACCTGGCCATGGAAGCAGCCCGGCCAGCCGAGGAGCTGCCCTTCCCCCCGCAGCAGTCCCCATCCGCTGCCGAACAACTCGCCAGCCCCTTCCCCAAAGCCAACGCAGAGGGCTTCTCCCCAAAAACCTTATCCACGCCCGCCTCCTCCCGACAGAGTCGCTCCCGGATCCCGCCGCCCGCCAACAGCAGCCGCTACAGCGTGCGCAGCCGCCTCTACACAGCACCCATGCAGGCCATCTCGGAGGGGGAGACGGAGAACTCCGACGGTAGCCCGCATGACGACCGCTCCTCCCAGGGCTCCTCTTAGGCCCATAAGCCCGGCACTCACCGTACATTGAAATACATCACAATACGTCACTGGAACCGTCGTGATCCGTCGTACGAATTTCAAAAAAGTATTTGACAGGTGGAGAGAAAAGCGGAAGCAAAAAGGAAGAAAAAAAAAACATTTTTTGAAATTTGTTAATTGGTAAATTTCCAACACTAAAGCAGGAAGTGAAGAAAAGTATTTGTAGTAACTAGGAATTATCTGCCATTATCATGGTGTTTTTATGGTTGTTGTTCTTTTTGGAGTTCAAAACACTATATCTAACGTAGACATATTTCCATCATGAAATTATCACATTCAGAACTAAAGACAAAATATGTGTCTTCAAAAAATGGAAGGAAATCGTATATGCTATATATTTTTGGGTGCCATGACAGTCATCACAGGAGGCAATACTATATACAGAGAAACTTGTGTTGTAGCTTTGCAAAGAGTGAGATATACATATAAAGATCACACATTGTTATACATATATGAATTTTTAAAATATTTTTAAAAAACATATCGTGTACTGCAGAATGCACTCACGTAAAGTGGAGTCAAGGCAGTGGCACTATAAGGGAAATATTTTGTTGAATCTTACTCACGAGCCTGTCTATGACAGGTGCACTTGGGACAATCTAACTGTGGCCTTTCTGTACAGGAGGTCTTAGCCTACAGGGGATTTTATATTATAACTACATATACAGGTATTTTTGAATATCGTCACTAAAGTCCGATGTTCGTCCTTCATTCGAGAGTCTTTAATATGTTTGGCTGAAAGTTTAAAAGAGTAGCTTTTCAGAACCCATAAATCACTTGCACTTGATTTTCATTCTTCAACTTCAACCCTTAAGGGGTAAGATGAATACCATTATGTACACATTTAAAGAAATAAAAGATTAAATTAAAATAAAATTAGGCATATGTCCACAAAAAGGAAAAGTTTTTTACCTGGGATATGTCACGCAACCTGACACCTTGATAGTCTTGATACTTTTACAACCAAAAAGCAAGTCCCCTACTTACAGTGTCAGATTGCCTTCTTATAACCAGATGTCCAGCTTATACCTACATCATCACCACATTTTCAGGTTTAACAATACTGACTAAATTGACCTTTTCGTGGCATGGGGCAAAGATACAGCAGGAGAGCTGTAAACAAGCACTGCAGTTACTTGGTGATTCCTAATGAATACCTAAGGGCCCAAGGGGAACAACGTATATTTTACCACTGTAACCAGTGGTATAACGGAAATGATGGATGATTGAAAGCAGTCACTCAGAGTCACTCAGAGAACTCAATCTGATTTTTAGAACACTGTGCAAGCGTGGACTAGAGGAAGCTGTGAAGCCAGTTTTTTTACACGAGTTTTGTTGATTGCTGGTTAGTGATTTGACCAGCGTGTGGTTCGTTCTCCGTTTTTCTTTTTACAAGCCTTTTCATCAACAGCATGCAATAAAAAAAAAAAAAATTATCTGGCGTTATGAAAAGGAAATATCAGATAAGAAGATTTTACTATAAGAAAGGGTATTTTGTTTTCAGATCACTTGAATTTGTATTATCAGTATGTTTAATAGCTGTATAAAATGTTTGATTTTTGTGTAAACTAGAGAGTGGGATTATCTGTTTCATGAACTGACTGGATAATATTTTATGGAACATTTTTGGAACTTGAGGGTAGAAGATGGTAAGTAGGATGGAGTGTAAGACGTTTGGCAAAATGGTAAGAGCAAAGTCTGTTGAAAAGGTCACAGGGTGTGAGCAAATGGGAGAGCCAGGTAGAGAGGACATTTTTGGGTTTGTGTTTATATTGGTGTGAGTATGAATGAAGGCTGGATGGGGAAGTGGAAGATAAAGAAGAAGAAGACAAGTTAAGTCTCAGCTTGGAGAAGCATTGTCCTTCCTGAGAATCACCGCTGTTTCTATTTAGTGACTTTGGCGAAAAGCGTTGTACGAATCACATTTCAAGGTTCTGACAGCACAGCTGAGCAACCTACCTTTTAATTAATTTCTTTTTTTCCTGGAACTGACTCATTCTGCTCCACAAGAGTGTATTTGGATAGGAGTTTGAAATGTTGGCCTGGTTGCAGTTTTGCAGTTTGACGTCATTTAAGCAATTTCTTAACAGATATTTGTGTTTTTAATTGCGTGTTAACGCTAAATTAGCAGAGGCTCAGCAGGTTCAGCACCAGTAAGCTTTTGAGAGAAAGCACTGGAGCATGAAAATGACTTGATATGCAGAGGTACGGTATGAAGCAGCTGCTGTTTACTATATATGCCTCTGAATTAGTTTTTTTTGTTTTGTTTTTTTGGTTGTTTGTTTTTCAGATAAACTGATGCAATTAGAAATTTAGGAATTGCTCCTGAAATAACGTAGCTGCAGAATTCTTTTGGATATTTTTTTATTTTTTAAGGACTAAATTTAGGATGTATTTATTTGTGTAACTGAACACAGAGAACTCACAGGCATAGGAATTAAATTTGAATTCAAAATATGACAGTTACATAGATCCTACATGTGGCTCATACCTATAAATCGATTAAATTTACAGAATCTTTATTTGAGATTAATGGACAAGGAGTTAGATATATTAAATGATAAGCTATTTTATCCAGAGACGTATGTTTTATAATGATAATGTAGAGCGATAAAGATAAAACTTTATTTAAACACACACTGGACAGAGTCCATATCAGAGCGCATATCAACAAAATTAGTCATGTGACTTGCTAACCGAAATTAACTGTCTTGATACATAAGCTACCAAGTGTGAAATCCACATCTATTGACATCTATTGTAATTTTTTCTGTTGCATTTCACTCTGTTGCTACTAGGGATCACTATTTGTGATGGTTATTTACAGATATATTTGACATTTGTCATTACTTCTCTGAGCACAGCTAGTGTTCAGCGTAATTTTGGAGGCGCACATGTTCACTCACCTGCTGAATAGTGACATTATGGAAATTATATTACCAATGTAGCCATGTTTGTCCACAGTTGTCGTCAAACAGCACTACAGTAGCTCTGTTCATTGTACTACTTTAACTGTTAACTTTGTTCAGGCCTTATCTTTTAAAAGGGATCAAACGCATAGCTGCTTCCCTTTATGTCATGTTTAACTTCAATATATTTACTAGTGAGTAAAGGAAAAAAAACGTGGGTTATCATTGAAGAAGAAACTATTATTAAACTAAGGACTGTTGTTAACCACCTCCTTTTACCAGGGTACACAATGGGAATGATTCTGTAAACATTATTCCACCTTTTAAAAGAATCTGTACATTTGCACTGATTAAGTGAAGTTGTGAGTTTTTTTCCTTTTCTTACTGTACCTGAAGTTATTTATATAGGAATTCTTTTAAGACTGTTTTTTTTTTTTAAAGTTTCCATTCAGCAAATCTACATGGTTCATGAACATAGCGTGTGGGGGGGGGGCAGTATCTGCTTTTGCCAAAGGGTATCAGATGTGTACAGGTGTATGGAACATTAAAATGGTTTAGGTTATTTGTGTAAAACAACAGACAAACAACAAGAGGAGGTTACAGTGTAACTGTTTCAGTACAAGATGCATTTAATTTAGGCTGAAAGCTACAAGATAATAGATTTGCATCCGTTTTGTATTTTTGTACAAATTTGTAAATATGATCTTTTTAAATTGTTGCAAAGATGTTTCTTTTGTAAAATGTTTTCAAAGTTTACATTAATTAATTCCAAGCCTTTGTATATTTTTGAGCTGTGCAACACTTTAAGTCTTTTATTATTTATTTTTTAGTAAACATTGTGAAAATTCCATTGTAAATCTCTAAACCATCTGCCAGTGTGCCTGGCTGCTTAGTAATTGTGCATAGAAAAGGCCAATAAATGTGACTGCATTTAAAAATATCCATCTCTTTATTTCTTGAAACCCACATGATGCCATTTCTCGGTTTTTTTGCCCATTGTGCTAATGTATCTTGGCTCGTTGCCATGCCGCCGCACATGGGGGGGGGGGGGTGGTGAGGAAGTACAATTAGTCTCCTCCAATCACAGTTGCCTTCGAGCCGCCGTCTCTTTTTCAATCTGCAGGCTACACAGCTCACACCAAAGCTGGATTCCAGTAAACCTCAAGCTCATCAGAATAAGTTTGGGCTGTCTGATCCACTCAGGAACACTAGGTGTAAAGATTCTTGGAAGCTGTCATCAAAGTGCGTTCTTTTTTTCCTTTCTTAGGCATCCCTTATCTTTTCAATAAATACTATGCAACCATTACTGAAAAAATGGTACAAAACTGGAATGGTTGTAGAATTTAAAATATCATTATTGTGTCAGTCAAACGCCCAGTGCCGCTCTTAATTAGAGACCTGTAGTTGAATGTGTCATGGCTATGTGATGCTGGGCTGAGAATGGTCAATATCTGTTTTTGTACAGATCAGGAGTATAGCTCTTTTTAGCTATTCTGTGGCATCACATTCTGAGATTCCATATTTCTTAAACTTACAAATTGGGGTAAGCTTCCCAAGGGCTAACCCCATTCCCAGGGGTGGTCAGAGACAGGGAGACGGGTTTCTAGTTTACTTTTATTTGACATTTTAACCACCAATCTTACAAAAGCAGCGCTGGGCAACTAAGGTTAGCGACACAAAAGAAAAAAAACGACATGACTATCGATGGGTCTAGAGAGTCCAAGGGTCAATTTTGTATACTGAATTCTTGGCTAGATAATATACGTTATTAGAAGGTTTACTTTTTCCCAATATAGATTGATAGACAAAACAATACCCACAAATGATAAAGAATGGATTTTCTTTTAGTGTGGTTTGGGCTCTTATACTACTGAGCTCACGTCACCTCACTGAGCCATGGACTGAGATTTCAGTAATGAACTGCCGGCGAGTTGCTTTAAACACAAAAAGCAATGCTGTGGGGCATTGAACTCATTAAAATACAACACACATTGAGAAACTGACCCAAGGTCAGACATAACATAACCTCGAAAAATGATTCATTCAGTCAGAAGTTTGTGATCCTGCCTGCTCCCTAAGTCACAGAATACCCAGTAACCTTCAGACCTCCTCATCTTCTCTAAAGAAAAACAGTGTAAGCCTACTTGAACATAATTTTTTTGTCCTCCTTAAATTTTCATAATAGGAACGTGTCTTCAAAAATGTACCTTTCATGCTAGACTTATAATTATCATTTGATAAAAAAAAAGAAAGAAAATCTGCCAATTCACAGCAAATTCAATTTGAAGGGTTGCTTGGATACAGATTACTTTTGGGTGATCAGCGGGGCCACTGTGCATTGCATGCTAATGGGCAGATGCTGGTTCACCGAGTGAAGAGGCAGGGGAGAGAAGTGAAGAAGAATGCGCAGGCTGCCGTGTCTCCAAAGCCGGAGATAACATAAGTGCTATAATATAAGCCATGCTACGTGCGGTGTCTTCAGTCCATTACTGAAAAACATTCTTAATGACGGGTCCCTGCTGTGGAAAATGTATGAGAAACATTTCAAACAGCAGTGGACATGTTGATCAGAACAGACAGAGTGTTAATTTGGAAAAACCTTGCAGCGTACTTAGGCTAACTGCTAAACACTTAAGCAGTTATTATAAATGACTGATTGTCGAGATAAGAGGAGATCTAGACTATTCCAGGCATCCGCAGGTTTCCTACAACTTTTTCTCCAGTAGTTTATTTGGGTTGTTTTAAACATTGTTTTATAACTTTGGGTTGTTACAATGGATCCGACTATAATAAATCCAAGAGCAAGAGAATAGTAATATTGTACATATATAGTGTGATACTGGTCAATATAGAGTATATACTAAATGTTTATTGACCATTTCTCTTTATTCTACATTGCAGTGTCTTTCTTATTCTGTAGATAAACAACTTTTCTTCTGACAAAAGAGTTCCCTTGCAGCAAATAACCTCTTTAAACCTGAATGAAACAACCGGAACTCCGCAGTAGGGTTCACTGCAATGCAATTTAAATGTGCATTGTGCTGAATGTGCATAAATGTTTTACGTTCTAAAATTCCTGTCTGAAATGAAGCATAAGAAAGAAAAAAAACACCTTCAGCCTCCACCTTGCTTTATTAAACTACTTCCCTGAAATCCCACTGCTGACATCACTATTACTGCTTCTCGCTGCTCTGCAACCCATAGGAAGATTCTTGAGGGGGGCAATAAAGCTACTCAATATTTGAGTGGTAATAAAGCACCAAGACCAACACATGACATACATATCCAACCTCTGCCCAAATGAAATTACTGACACCTAGGTCTGTTTTTAAAAGAAAATGTATTGGGATTTTAAATATCTGACTAACCCTGCCCTCTAGTGTATACAAAGTGGAAATGTGTTGACCGGTTTTATTTGAGAGTTACGGTAAGGAAATAAGAATTGTGTTGCACTTATAGCCAGACATTGAAACCAGAGGGCTGCGGTTTCTGATAAGTTTTCAGACTTGAAATGTTCAGATACGTTTTCATTTTTTGATTTAATTATCATTCATCTCAGCAGGCCAGGATTAGCTAACTAATCAGTTGTTGATTTTTCTTTAGATTATTTTTAAATAAAACAAAATGGGCTATATTACCTCGAGACAGCATTGTAACAGTGCATTTTCTGCAAAACTGTAAATATCCTAAATAACTTTAAAATAAATAAGACTTAACACAACAGTTCCTTCATAGGCCAGTTTTAAAGGTTTACAATTTAAGGTAACTGCATCTTTTGAAAAAAAAATAGCAATTGAAACCGTTAAACCAGTTTACTGCAATTTAACTGGATTAAAACATACGTTAAAGGATAATAATAAATAAATAACATTTGTCCAAGTTTTCTCGCTTGTGGTTCTCCCAAACCAAACTCTCCAGTTTAACATTTGCACAGTGCAGTATAGTATAACAGAGAAAAACTGCACACTTCAGACATTGCACTTTAATGATTTTCTTGCAGAAGTCTTCACCAACCTGGCAGACAGGCACTGATGTCACTGGAGCAGCAAGCAAAACCCGTCTCATCTCTTTGTGATGGCCTTCCCTTCCACTTCAAGCTGCTCCCATGTCCTTTGCACAGACAGCTTGTAAGTTTAAATCAGCAACATGCTGAACTGCGCCCTCTTCAGGATGCTACAACACCAGCAATCCCTCCACCACCATTAGGTCTAACATGCGTAAGAGGTTGGGATGGCAGTTCTTATATATGAATAGTATTTTAGTTTATTATAATCTTCATTTTTAATGCTTCCATGAGTATTTGGGAATTAAGTTAATAATACCTGGTTCATAATGTATTGTCATCTCGGTCTAACTCATTCCAACTCCAAAACTGCAGCTCTTGTGGGGTGTTCCTAGTCTGCAGTGGTCAGAACCTATCAAAAGTGGTCCAACAAAGGAAAAGCGGTGAAACAGTGACAGGGTCATGGGCGGCCAAGGCTCATTGATGCATGTGGAAAGCGAAAGCTGGCCCGTGTGTGGTCCGATCCAACAGACGAGCAACTGTAGCTCAAACTGTTGAAAAAGTACATGCTGATTCTGATAGAAAGGTGTCATAACACACTGTGCATCGCAGTTTGTTGCGTATGG
The DNA here is from genome assembly GCA_025775065.1 of Hiodon alosoides. Lineage (NCBI taxonomy): Eukaryota > Metazoa > Chordata > Actinopteri > Hiodontiformes > Hiodontidae > Hiodon > Hiodon alosoides. The sequence goes on from JAOYSI010039331.1 coordinate 28,087, forward strand.
GACTGCGTAGCTGCAGACCAGTCAGGGTGCCCATGCTGACCCCTGGCCACTGCTGAAAGGGCCTACAATGGGCACCTGAGCATCAGAACTGGACCACGGAGCAATGGAAGAAGGTGGCCTGGCCATTCATGTGGCTGTTACTTTGACATGTACCACCTACCTAAGCATTGTTGCAGACCATGTACACCCTTCCATGGCAACAGTGTTCCCTGATGGCATTGTCTTCTTTCAGCAGGATAACGCGCCCTGCCACAAAGCAAAAATGGTTCAGGAATGGTTTGAGGAACACAACAACGAGTTCAAGGTATTGACTTGGCCTTCAAATTCTCCAGATCTCAATCCAATCGAGCATCTGTGGGATGTGCAGGACAATCAATGTGCTGCTAATGTCTTGGTGCCAGATACCACAGCACACCTTCAGAGGTCTAGTGGAGTCCATGTCTCAACGGGTCAGGGCTGTTTTGGCAGAAAAAGCAGAACCTACACAATATTAGGCAGGTATAATGTTATGGCTGATCGGTGT
>JAOYSI010039342.1:7186-20481 GCA_025775065.1 Hiodon alosoides
TCAGTTAACATATTACACTAACTAAGCAGAAATTCAGTTAACATATTACACTAACTAAGCAGAAACTCAGTTAACATATTACACTAACTAAGCAGAAACTCAGTTAACATATTACACTAACTAAGTAGAAATTCAGCCCAGAAGAGAGATGCTGATGACAAATACAAGCACATCCAGTGCCATAATATAATTTTAAAATAATTAAATACATCCAGGGGCCATATAGTCTGCTGTCCATAGGTAAGTCACACAAGCAGTTGTGCTGTGTCACAATAAAATAACAGCTAACATTGACAGTGCCCCTTAATCTTTAAACTTAGAAGCACATGTGCTCTTGGGGACAAAAAGTAACTGTAGAGCCTTTTAATGATAATCTTATTGAGACACGCAGGAGAAGAGTGCCCTCCGACACATTATGTTTTATCTAAAAATGTGAGGTAAGGGCTGGCTATCTATCAAAGCAACCATGGCAGTATCCAAGCAACCATGGCCGTAAAATGAAAAGCAAAAGCAATTTTGAGTTCACAACATACCATGGAAAACAGTTTCTCAAAAATGAAAAATAATAACATTATATACATATATAAGCAAATTATTAGTTGTATTCTCCAAGTTTATTCTTCTATAATAAATATTTGCAGGTATGCTTAGTATGATCTCAGTTTGGGAATGGCGTGCAGGGTTATAAAAACTCATACATGACATAAATGAACACGCACTCACTGGAAGTAGACACTCGTTCTTTCGAGTGGCCGTTATTTCCCAAAATGCATGTTTAATACTATTCACGTGAAGAGTAAGGCTACACGCTTCCAGCAATCCAGACCTATGTGCAGACATATGCTTCGAAACCGCCCTCCTCCGTGCCCAAAAGGCAGGGAAAGTACCCAGAATTCCAATCATTTCCTCAGAAGAGGATATAAAACGGTCATGCCCCAAGCGATAAGCCATTAGGGAAGTATACTCCTACCTGACCATCTTCTGGTGGTATAGCACAGATAACGGACTAAATCAACCAAAACAAAAACAGGATGCATACCACTGGTTTGCTTCTCCATAGCAAATATGTAAATCTGGCTTCACCCAACTAACAATATTCACTTTCATTAACAACAGCTGGGCTCATGCTCTCTTATGCTATGATTGCCTCATGAATAAACTAAACAAACTTTAAGAAAATTCAAGAATTTGGGAATTTGAAAAGTAAACTGAAACGTGAAATGAAATTCGCCCGTTTGATCTTTCGCAGTTTGGCCACTGCCACCCAATAGCAGTCCTCCAAGCATATTCCCACCGATGGGTAAACAGAGATATCTGAATTGTGGCAATGATATGCAATCTCCGCTGTTTACAAAAGACAACCTGGCATGGGACAACTGCAGGAACCGCCACATGGAGGATAACTTCAGAGCAAACCCAGGAATCAAGCCAGAACATTATGTACAACAGTCATGCATTCCTCAATACCACTGCTCATTACAGTTCAAAGACCATGCTTTCATCAAAAACACAGAGGGTAAACAAATAGCTAACCAAAAGTTCTAGTTATTAAGGTGACATACCAGTTCTCCAGATTTACGTGACTGATTACTTCGATACTGCAAAATCTACTATCTCATTTAAAAAAAAAAAAAAGAAATTTACTGAAAACAATCTTTCAAATTCTAAACACTGCACATGGCCACAAAATGTCAAAAACCAAGCGCAAAAGTATATGTATGGAAAATCAGACTTCATATCACTAGCAAGCGAGCCAAAGGGGGGGGGGGGGGTTATTGTAAACATTATTGAAAACACACTGTGACCAATAAAGGCCGTTCATGGAAAGCTGTCGCTTTATAGCTTGATGTTGCCAGCGGTTAAGTCCGTGGAAGTCCTTTGCTGGTCTTGGGAATTTTACACATTGGAGCAGTAGGGGATCACTTTCATTCAGGCCACTATCACCATTTCACCATTTCACCACTATCACCGTTTCACCATTTCCTTGTTTTGCTAAAAGTTGTTCTAATCACTTTTAAATACTTCCACCACACATCCTGCCCGGGTCTGGTGGTCAGAAGTGGACATCTGTCCCTACACAGTACGGAAACGGAAGGGCGGGGGGAGGGGGGAGGGCTGTCACTAGTAGAGCTCCTCCCACTTGTCTTGAGCATTCCTGAATGCTGGAAGTAATCCTATTACTGGTCCAGTAGTAGCCCACCTCAGTGCAGCCATCCTATCAAGGCCAGGCTCAGATATCACATGTGGCAAGTAACCCCATGTCTACCCTTCGTAGCTGTAGCCCCTCGACCCAACAGCCAAGTTAAACTAGGAAAAATGGGAAACATATGCCATGATCATATTTTTAGAATCAATTTAACATATTTCTACTCATATATAAATAAATAAAAATTATAAAAATCTATCATTTCTTTTGTAGGAAAAAAGCTCCTACTGCTGACTATTGTCACAAGCTCCACAACAGCTGATTATCGTCTGACAGCATAGAAATAGGATCAGACACTTTCTGCAAGAACATAAAAATGATTAAATGTCCTCACATATATTTTGTGTCTGCTTACAACCATTTCATCTACAACCCATTTTAAGACTCCATTCATTAAAAATACAAGACAGAATCATCACATGGCACACACAGGCTATATTAAACTTTTCGAGCAGTGAATTGCACGTGGAGAAATGACATGCCGAACTAAAGCTGTGATTGGCTGTGCATAATCAGCAGTGCCGTAGCGGTGGGACTGCGTTGGGCGGACGCTGCCCTTGACGCACACTGGAGGAGGTGGGTGCGGTTATGTGATGAGGAGACATCCCTGCCATTCCCCCAGAGCAGGACGCCTGTCTCAGTCGGACGGAAGGGGCAGGTGCGGCAGCCCGAGTTTAGCAAAGGCCTTGAAGTAAATAATGGAGCCACTGTTCGCGCGCAGCGTCGCCGGTCTGAAAGTTTCTTCAGTTCAGCTTCTCCAAGGTAAAACGCCTATGTCTGCAAGCTACAATACATACACAAATAGTCCACAACTAACAACAAAAACATGCAAATGATATGCATATTTTTGTTTGAGTCGCAGACGGCTATACTGAAGAGGAAAAAAACCTTTCCATCCCAGCACACAACACCAAAAATGAAGGAGAGAGTTTTGGAAAGTTTAAGTATCAACCACTTTTAAAAAGTTTGCCAACATACAGAATAGAAATAACCCAGGATTAAACATCTGGTTTGGCTGATAAAGCAATGCCTGACAGACAGCATGTGCTAACTAGAGAAATAGTGTTAAATTTAGAATATCTAGACACGCTGAGCGCTGGAAGACGCCGGCTCCGAACCACTGCAGACTGCGAATGTGGACTTATTCAGTGGCACTCTTGGTACAGACAAGGACAGAGGCACACTTTCTTCAGCCTCCAAGTAGAGCTATTCAGCCATCACGTTCCAAAGATCCACATCTCAAGAATGATCCAGGGTAGAACAAAGTCCCCCCCTAAACAGACCTACCCATAGACATGAAGAATATTGCCAAAAATGTCACTCCCCACCAGTCACCCAACCCGACTGTAAAACGGCCATGAAAAAGAAGGGGGGGGAAAAAAGAGGACTATAGTTTTAAAACCTTCAGCTTCATGGATTTAACTCCGGTATCTAGAAGCGCTTTGCCCTGACAGCATGGGTACCCCCGAAGAGTTTTTACCGTCTTCACTCATCAAGGTGAAATCGCAACATTCAACTTAACAATACAACGGAACTACATTAGCAAAATAGCTTCAAATAGCATTTATTACATCCCATGTGCCTCTTAGGAAAGCTGGAAAGTAGTAGGACTACATCATACTAAGGGGAAAAAGCCAAAACTAATCAATCAATCATGGTACTCCGCTACTGTAGTGCTAAACAAAAATGTTAAAGTGGCGGTCAATATCTTGTTATAGTATTGCTCCGGAGTTTTTTCCCCTCAGATACATGCTCGAGTAAAATTGTTAGTGTCAAAATTAAAAAAATAAGTGGCCTTTAAAAAAAAAGGTTCCTGACAAGCTGATCTGTCTAACTGGTGAACTATAATATTTAATTGGTTAAAACCGCGTGTGTACGTACGGCTTGGAATACAAACCTTAAATCCTTATTTATGAAATTCTAAATTCAGAAATTAAAAATGAACTGCATCATCACGAAGCACGCATATTACAACACTTCAAGACATCGTGAACGATCCAGGGGTCACTTATGTTTAAACAGTTAAATCGGGGACGCACACCCGCCACTGGGATCTCCAAAATGGCCACATGACTTGTTTAATCGATTTCGTCTACGCTTGGATCGTCCAGAAGCAGAGGCAGCAATATTTAACGGATTCAACTGTCATCATTACGAAGCGCCTGCATCTATCGAGCTTGATGCTATGAGCGGCGGGATTAACTTTGTGGCGTCTCTCCTGATATGAATTATTTATTAAATAAGATGTACTCTAGTGAAAACAATAATATGAATTATACATACCACGGAACAATCTCAACATTTTTAGTTATTAATTCGTTTAAATGTTGGTTTGAAGATATTGCTCACTAAACAACGAGTAACTTTAAGTAAAGCGTCCTAAATATGCGTATTTTTTGACAAATTAATTACAAACACGTAATCGTTAAAAGTCAAACCAACACACAGTTAAACAAAACGATGGATTTTTTAATGCCTAGTCACATGTAAAGTATTATTAACGGAAAGTATTTCTGTGCAGGACATTAAAGGTTACTTTCATTAATAAATCTTAGAGACTACAGGAGCTCACAAAACAATGTGTGAAATTTATCCGTTGGCGGCAGACACCAAAAAAGGTATTTCCAGGTACACAACGAACTGTTTTACCTAGGTTTGCAACAATTAGTTTATCTTTGACGAACTACTCCACCGAGGAGAAGCAATAGATTGCTATATTATAAATGAAAAACATTTTTAAATGATATCTAGATAATATGTTAACTGCATAATTCATGATTTTATTTTTTAAATGTTAAACGAATTTACGGTTTACAATAACATTTTTCCGGGCATTTATATCCCACATGGATATCCTCAACGCGCTCTAGATTATAACTGACTACCTAGATTAAAAATTATCAAATAGCTAACTAAACCGACAAACGCCTGACGTATACGTTGCAATCAGATGAGCTGGATAGCTAATGTGTAACAGCCAACTATTAAATGTTTAACTTAACATTATCATATGGATTACCTAGTTGACCGTTATTGACATAGCACTTGATTATAAATAAAACCGCTGTGCTCCATGGTACCATATTCGCCAAACATGTTTACTACTAGTTTAGGTACGAAGTATGAACACACTAATTTTAGACAACTTAACTGTATGCATAAAATCACAATTAAGCAGATTATCTGTCAACTAAAAATCCAGCCATTCAATCCATGCTTTGCAGTAAACGTGCGCATAAGAATGCCTACAAATATAGAGAGCCAACACATACATGTATGAATTAAATTCAGTAAATAGCATTTCATAGACCAAATGAAGTATCATAAATACAGAAACAAACTAACCCGTTGCATACACTTACTTTCTCCATTAGCGGGCCAAAGGCAGATCGTGGAGACGGACAGCAACAGACCTAAAAACAAGGTCAAATTATCCCTTTCTGTCCCAGACCTCATTCCTGTTAATGTGATAATCTATTGTAAAGCTAGTCTTGTACCCAAAATTAAACAGCTCTCAAAAAGTAAAATATCCAGGCAAGTTAACTAGGTAACCCTTGGATCGATGTATATGTAGCTGGGGCAAATTAATTAGACAAATCCCAGTTTTCTGCAGTTAGTGAAGTCAGCTACGTTTGAAAATCCTTTGAGTCTAGTAAATTGGTGGTCATCCCAATGAAGAAAATAAATTCAGGAGCAAAATGCGATTGTAGAAAAAAACGATTTTAAAAGTCTCGTTATTGTTGCCAATGATACAATGAGGTATGAACGGCTAACAAAATACTCCAGTCACAGGTTTCACATTTCTGATGGTAATCCGCATCTTCTGCCTCCATTTCTTGGGGGGAAAGCAAGAGGACGTACACTTAGCTAGCTTGCGTTAGCTTGAGAGCTAGCAACCCAACGTTATTGACTCCCAGTCCAAAAACGTCTCCACGATTTTTGGATATATTGCGAATTTCATGTACGTGGAAAACAGCCAGAGTCCAGATTCAGACGTTGATGAAAAATTGCTTTAGGAAATGAATGATATTGCAACTCATTCGTTCCACGAGCCTCCCCAACTGAGCTCTGTCCAAAATATCTACCAGGACAAAAATGGTTTCACCAACTGCACCCCTTTTTTATCTGCTTCCCTCCCTGTTTTTGCTCGCAAAAACGGTCTTGGCAGTTGGAAATTGTATTCCTTTTGTGCCACGCAGAAATGGGGACACCGAACTCGATGGATTCCGTCACACGTTACTTAAACAAAACACCTTAATCGGAATAAGTAAAGTGTGTTGATATACTGAATATTTCTGTCTCGGTATCAGCACCGCCACTCAACTATCAACACCCACCCTTCACTTTCGGTCTCTGCTCTATGCAATCAACGCTGTAAACAAGACTCCGCTTCTCATACAGACACGCATACGCAAACCAAAGTATGTCGGAAAACCTGGACTGGACCTCCGCATTCGTTGGAAGTATACGTTATATAAATTTTAGTTAAATTCTGTACATTATTAACGTGAATAACGTATTCAAAACATTTAAACGGAAGGCGTGCTAGTAAGACACCTTCCGTTTAAAGATGAGTTTAATTTTTTATCGTGTAAGAAACTGTAATTAAAGGTGGTACAACCAAAATACTGAAATAACTGCATTACAATTTACACGCCGTCTTGCATATACAACGTCTAGTTTACTCCTAGTGTACAGAATCTTAGGTTACGTTAACACTTTGAGGTGGTTATTCCTCTGATGCAAATAACTACAGTCAGTTTATGATGGTTTATGATTGGGAACCCGTCCCTGAGAACAATACATTTGTCGACATTTATAAATACATCAAAAGTAACTAATTAATTAATGTAGCGATAAATACACCATTATAGATCGAAACCAATATTGAAATGTCACATCACAATGATACTGGCGGTGGGACCCATCTTGCATCCAACACTTCCAAAAAAAACCGAATCTGTTTAAAGCAGGTTTCGTACGAATTTGTGTGTTAACAGTGACAAGGCATACACGTTTAGTGATTAAAAACCATCGCCTTTCTCGTTTATTATTATATTTGTCCTCCCTGTTAAATAAACAAAATGTAAATGTAACTGTTGAGTAAAACACGATTAGTTTTCTTAACTTTTTTATCCAACCACATGAACAGTCAGCTTCATGTTCCTCCAAGGAAAAAAAAAAAAAAAAAATCTACTGTGAACTTGAATAGCAAATCAATTGCACTAAATAGACACTATAATAACAATAAGATTTTGAAGTTGACTAAAAACTTTTAGATGTTGAATAGAGGTAAGAGTGGGAGAACAGCTATTACGGCTCATATTTTAAAATTTTTGTTTTATTTAAATTATATAAATCTTAAAAACACGTAGCCAATGTGTATTATTATTATTATAATAATAATAATAATAATAATTATTATTATTATTAGTAGTAGTAGTAGTAGTAGTATTACTTCTAAGTACACCAGCAGTCAAACTTAAGCAAGTCTTTGTTCGCTTAGTGGATACAACTGAGTGACTTGTTACGGTAAATATTATGTAAATCTTGTTATTCTACCAAATAACCCCCGTTGAGTTTACTCTGTGTTGTAAAAAACGGATTATTTTTTCCAGAAATACGTTATATGCGGGCTATTTGACGGAAATCAATCAGGTTCATGCATTAAAATTTTTGTTCTTGTATTTTTTTGTCAATTACAAAATCATTATGCTACTCAACAAACAGGCCTATCGTTACGTTGTGGTCAATTAAAAGCTTTTACGCTGGTACGGTCTAGTGGACAGGTTTCGGTCCAGAAATTGAAGATTGATGAGAATAAAAAGTAGGGAAAACTTTGATTAGGTTACCGTGATCATAATTACAATAGATGCCCCAGTTCCACATTTTCGATGTGCACATATTTTGCTCATGACACATGTTCGCTAGTAGTCGAAGCTAAAACCCGCCATAGAGCTTCATTCATATACACGGACCGGATTTTAAAATTCCCATTCATACATCGCAGATGGTCCAGCACGCAGCTGACTGGCGTTGTTCACGGCCACTAGGCTAATCTACTACAGAACTCCGTCCTATTTATCGCTTAAATTGCCATCATAATAACATAATAATATGTTTAAAATCACATTTTTGTATTGTTAGTCTTCGTTCAAAAGGCTAACTTATAACAGCTAAAGTGTTTGGACACTGGACATTTAAAAGGGTATCCGTTTTTTAACTTTTATTTACATCTCGCCATTGTAATTACCTAATTATTTACTTATAATATGAATAGTATGAGAATAAAACGTTTACGTTGGTGTTGTTTATTAAAATTATGTAAACACGTAAACGTATTTTTGTGTCTGAAATGTATGAATGACTCATTTTGTTCCTGGGCTAATTTTTATACTTATACATTGACTATATTCAATACAAAGTAAATCTGTATCATTGCCACAACATTTTAGCTTTTACTGTCATAATAAACGAGGGCAGAAATAATATATATTTTTGTAATAATAACTAATAATGAAGTATATTTATTAAGGAATTTATTTTCTAACAAAGTGTTCATTTTTATTAATGTCTAGCACTTATAAAAGTATTGTCAAAACTATTAACTACATAAAGTATAATAAATAGAAAAATATATTCTATAAATTAAAACCAAAATGTACAAAACGAGTTAGTTATAATTAGGCCTGCTACACAGATTTATATGAATCTGAGAATAATTTTCTAACCTATTGGTTAATTTAATTTTGCCAAAAAGATCAATGTTAACTTAATTTGGATAACTGTAATAATAATAAAAGTAAAGGGTACTTGACATTTTCAAATTCTTATAATTTATAACTGTTAGAAATTTAAATTAGTAGTTTTTTCAAAGTACAAACTAAATTCTTTGTATTTTCCATATGAAGAATTAGAATCTTGCACATTTATTTAATGTCGTTCTCAATTTAAAAAGAAAAAAAATCTAATTTTTCTTTCTGACCACTTTAAACAATTTATTACTAGTCGTATAATTCCACTGACAAGTAGATTATGTAGAAATTGGGTTAGATCGGTTAGTGGGTGGATGTTGAATCCAGTGTTGATAGTAAATTGAAAATATGGTCAGGGCTTCCCTGGAAACAGAATTAATTACCTACTGTCCAGTTAAAATGGGTAACCATCTGGGATTCATAGGCAATCTGTAGATGTTGCATTTGGACATTTCTTACCATTGTAGAAAAATATTCAAATTCAAATCTAAGGCAGAGTCATCTATTTTAGAACCGCCAATTCTGACTTCACTGGAGATCATTCTAAATAAAAAAAGAAGTCAAAATTTTTAATTTGTGAATCTTATAATTGTTTGTCTGTCTCAGAGGCAAGTGTATTGATACATTGACCAAGAATACAAGGCATGTTTAGAAGTACGTATCCAGAATCTGTATGTATTATCTAGGTTCTATGTTCTCTGCAGTTGCAAATTGGATGGAACAGAAATATTTGAATACATCAGCAAAATAACTTCTGCAATAATAACCATGTTCAGATCTGTTGTCCATTCCCAAAAGGTGATTTTCAAAATAAACACATATAATAGAATATTATAGCAGTTCATCTCAATTTATGTTTTGCACAGAAAAAATCCCGGAAGGTTTGAATCATTGATCTACGTGAGCGTGGCAAGCCCTTTCATTAATTAAATCCATTATGGATTACGCCTTCTTAAATTGTGTCACTTTTGTAGTGGTGATTTTAAAGAGGATTAGTTTATAAAAAATAAAAAGATTCTTGGGGTTTCATCAACTGGTGGCTAAAACGAAGACCAGAAAAAAACAAAAAAAAATAAGGACTGCAGTGTTTAGTCACTGTTTCCTTTTTAGAAATTAATGCTTTTACCAATTTTCTTTTTAGTGTAATGACACATCGATGTCTGGAATAACAGCATCTAAGGTTGCATGGAAACAGATGGTGAATTTAAAAGATTAAGGTAACCCTACTTCAAGGAAAAAAGAGGTTTAATTACTTTGACACTGCTGTTGCCAAATGCAGTTTTTCCCCCAGTGTGGTTTCCAAGCTTGCAGTCCGCCTTTGTATCTGATGTCACTGACCTTTCACACCAATTTTTCGGAAATGCCTCTTATAATTTTAGATGTAATTACCATCCAACTTCTTGATTTAGGTAATCTGAGACTCCCTTTGGTTTTACTAAAATTCATTCAAAGCTGGATACCAAAACCGCTGTTTTATGGCTTTTATTTAGTGTGTCGTGTAAAGGTTAGATGTGCATTAAAAAAATGTATTAATTAATTAAACACATTTTAGATACACTATACTTTTTCAAACAGTGTTGGCTTTAAAAAAAAAACAACTTTATAGCTCAGTTAACTTAAAATAAAACAATAAATAAAACTGACCCTACAAAAATACATTTTTATTTGGTGAGTATTTTATTTGATGAGCGTTTCTCAGACTTGAAGGTGAAGTGCCGTCTTATTTCGTACATCTTTCTCAAGGTGGCATTCTTGCAACGGTAAGCTCTATTTGTTTGCCATTGCTATCTTGCTCTGAGAGTTTTATATTGTTTGGTTTTAGGCAGCTCCTTAATAGTTATAACTTTGAAAGAAAGAAAATAAGCGCTGCAGTATACAATTCTTAAACACTTATTGTTCAGATTCACTTTACATTATTATTGGTAGAAGTAGAAGTACTATCCCATACGTATGCTCTAGCCATGGTCCTCTTCTATACTCGAATGTGCGTATAACTTTGGCATTAGCGCCACCCTGTGACAAAAAGTAGAAATAAAACGAGCTTTATAATCATTGTCGTGAAATAATGATAAAATAATAAAACAATAACAAAATAAAATATAATAATACATTTATAATCATACTATCGATGACAAAAACATCACCTTAATCTCTGATAAAATGATAACTTTTTGTTCTCCCACTTTTTACCATTTATATTATCATAAGTTCTAGTACATTGAAAATAATCACCCACCAGTTTCTTCACGTTGTTTATCCCCGCTGTTTCTAACTTCAAATGTCTGCGAAACTGGCACTCCATTTTAGGTGAGCTCTTCGGCCTTTACTGATTTAAGAGACGTAGAAGACCAACAATTGATCCTATTTTGAATGTGGCAAGGATGTCGGTTTGTATTTTTTCTGAAATAATCCGGAAATTAATCGGGGTTTCATTTAAAACAGTAAAAACTGGAGAAAATAAGGTTATTAAGAATTTCAATTTTATAAAGTTATCGGGGTTTATTTTGGAGAACAGACGTTACAAAATGCATTATATTTATATATTATTTTTTCAATAATCACAACATGTCAAATATATTACAATTTATTCATAATTTAATAATAGTTACATTACGTTTCAGCCTGCGAGATACATTAAGTCGTTAATTAAAAGTTGACCAATTGTAACCCTCCTAGCGGGAAACGTTAGCCGAGGTTTATCATCATAACCTGTAAAGGTTTGTCCATCATATTGCCGAGGTAAAGTTTGTTTAAGATTCAATATTCACCAGACATTCGATAGCTCGCAAACGATTTGACGATATTGTGTACAAAAAACCTGCACAACTTTGCAAAGTCATTATTATTTCGGTACCGATCGAGTTTCGTAATCACGCGGCATCTGATGAGTACAGGGCAGCTCGGCTCAGTGTAAATGTAACCAGTTAGGAACCGTCAAAAAGTGCATGATCACAATATTCAAATCGCCAAATCACCCACCAACCTCAAACCAGCCGTATATCTGCATTATACCTTTTGTTCTTCTCACAAAAAAACTTGTGTTAAAAGTTTCACCCCTGTGGGAGGCTCCCAGTTTACACAGATAAAAGAAATAAGGAAACCGTTCCTCTTACCACTGGCCTCCATCTATGAACCATTAATGTTGCTTACAGATTTTCTGGATAAAAGGGGGAATCATTTGAAAAACCCCAAGTGAGTAAAATGTGTGTCCCTACCCTGTGAACAATCCAAAATTGTTTTGAGGCGCCCGGGTCACGTGACCTCCGAGGTATGGCATTTACAACAAATATTTTAATATAAACACCCACCGACACACACATATAAATTTATATAGATTTATACATTTTAATATTATGATCATGAACGTTGTTGCTAACTCGAGCAATAGCCCTGCGGCGAACTTCCAACACCGTTGCGATGTAATCACAAAACTCGGTCGGAATCGTAAATATAAGATCTATGCAATGCTTAATACCATTTTCCAAAGTAAAAAAAAACTAAGCTTAGTTCTGTATTTTAATTTGTGAGCTACTGAAGTCGGAAGGTCCTAATATCAGATTAATATAGGATCAGAAACGTTTCTACGGTCATTAACCTCACAACTTCTTTACTATTGCAGCCTACACATGTTCCTGGAGATTACCCACACCATCTGCTATCAACTATATATATAGTTTTTAAGCTAACATTGCCTGTAGCAACAACGAACAATGATATAGAAATAAACGTTTCACTTTCAGACAATTCAAACAAAAAACATATATATGAATTTAAGTTAGCTGATTTACTAATCATCTTTTACAGTTATCGGAGACATTAAACGGAATCCTATCCTCAACATTTCTCTTCCATTTCCTCTTTTTGGAATGCCTCTAAATAAATTTCGACAGCTAGTTGTTTTTCAGTCGAAATGACGCTTGGGCGGAGTTTTGCCAGGGGCAAAGGGAATGGGCAAATCAATCAAAACATCGGGGCTATCTCACTCTACATGAGAGTATCTGCTGAACAAACATGAAAATATGCCTGCACAATTGTGAATTCTTTATTCATAAAAGTACAATTATTTTCACATTAAATTCATGATTTTTAAAGTAAAAAGTAAATCTGCTAGCATGATCAAGGATTATATTGACTGGAAGAAATTTAAAATACATTTCCTGTTAGAAAAAACAATTGAAAATAGATTTTTTCAACTAAACTTGGAATCAAACGAAATAATGGATGAAAATACAATCTATCTTCTGATTCTGATTATATCCATTAACCTGGAACTACTTCAGTAAAAAAGGGGTAAACTAGCCCTCAACTCAACACCCATTAACCTGGAACTACTC
>JAOYSI010039342.1:20581-31540 GCA_025775065.1 Hiodon alosoides
TCCTTAACTCAACACCCATTAACCTGGAACTACTCCAGTAAAAAAGGGGTAAACTAGCCCTCAACTGAACACCCATTAACCTGGAACTACTTCAGTAAAAAAGGGGTAAACTAGTCCTTAACTCAACACCCATTAACCTGGAACTACTCCAGTAAAAAAGGGGTAAACTAGCCCTCAACTGAACACCCATTAACCTAGAACTACTCCAGTAAAAAAAAAGGGGTTAACTAGTCCTTAACTCGAACACCCATTAACCTGGTACTACTTCAGTAAAAACCTTTGGGCTAAATCAGTAAAGAATATGGGGCTATTGCATTCTAATCTCCCTTCTCCATATCTCCCATCAGCATCAGGGCTACTTCCTGTAGGAGCAGTGTCAGTCATGCCGTATCCAAAGCCTCAGTCCCGCCCACTCTGCACTGCGTAAAGACATTGGTCATTGGTCAGTTCATGGACCCTTTATTCACTCTCCTGATTAGAACTTATCAGGAGGATCATTTTATTGGGGTTTTACGTTCTAAAAAACCCCCGGCTTTTATCAGAGTAGCCTTTTTCAGGAGTGTTATTGTGCAATCCCCTAATCAAGAATCGCACCATTCAGCTAGCTACATGGTCAAAACAAATCCCTGGAATTTGCAACATTTTTGTTGATAACTATAATAAATCTGCAATCTATACTGCCTGTAAACTGTCCTGTACTGTACCATATAGCCTAGCAGTTAACTTAAAAAATACCCTGGCTACATAGGCCTATGGAGGGCAAACAAACCGGGAGGCATAAAGTCTTTCATTAAAATCAAAATTCAAAGATTGCTTGGCTGTTGGCAAGCGCCAATGAAAACACTTCACAGCAACAAAGAGGATCAGCTATAATTAAACCCAGACATGTCTTTAAATGTGACCAAAATGAAGCACAAAGGACATTTTCTGGAATGAAACCTAAGTCATCCGCATTAAAGGGGTTAGATCAGACACAGAGAACATTTTTCATAGTTCAAAGGAAGAATGACTCACGGCATGTACCAGTGCCCTAACGAGTAAAAGGTACAGTTAGTAAAATGTACAGTTAGTAAAATGCACAGTTAGTAAAAAAGTACACTTAGTAAAAGGTACAGATAGTAAAAGGTACAGATGGTAAAATGCACAGTTAGTAAAAAAGTACACTTAGTAAAAGGTACAGATGGTAAAAGGTACAGATGGTAAAATGTAAACTTAGTAAAAGGTAAACTTAGTAAAAGGTACACAGAGCAAACGGGGGAGAGGGTGGCATTTTCCCAGGTCACCATAACAGGCATGCGCCAATACAATACTAATAGGAATCTTGATGAGAATTGAGTTGGACAGGGCCAATGGCCTGATAGAACCCGCTGTTGGTGGGCCAATTCCAAAGATTTTAAATTATTTATAATTAATTATGGGCCTTTTTCAGCAGCCACCATGAGGAAAACTAATTAGCAAAAAATAATTATTTATAAATGCCACTGATTACCTCAGCTCTGACGAATGAAGTAAGGTCCCGGCAAGAGTCTTTTGATAAAAATAAAAAAAGCCCAGTTACGAACCAAACATCATTGGCCACCCAAGGCTGTAAACACAGTGAGTCATCCTACAACAAGTGTGCTCTGTACCAACATGACCTCCTATTTCCCCACTGAATGGTGCACCTGTCCACTTGCATTTGTTAAGTGTCCATAAACAATTTCCTGTAAAGAGAGACGGTGGGCCCACCTACCTTGACCGCCTCTTGCTTGTTTCATTCTCTCGCTGCACTCGAATGGAAGTTAATGTAATTACCACCAGTGGATCACACATGCTAATGAGACCCTGCCTGTTCCACACACTGCTCAAGCACGAGGAAAAGAATTTGAGGAAAGCAAAGAAGAAGACAAAGGAAGATGAATCGTACAAAGTTCAGCTGACCTGGTAAGGTCAACAAGCTGTATGAATTGACCGACCTGAAATACATAAAAGCCATTTTACACAAAAATGTAAGATGGTAACGATAAAAACCAAAACATGTGTGATTTCAATTCTAAAAAGTTTTTCAAGTTCAGCATTTAATATGACCTGAAAATCTGAGCGTCTAAAAGTGAATGGATTGATATAGTCATTGACATTCCCCGAAATGTTAACTTACTTAATGTTAACAAAGCCCCAACATCTTGATTTATCATCTGGTAGAAGTTTGCTTGGTTCTCTGTAAATCGCAGTTAACATCAACACATCAACACGAAAACTGCAAGAATATTTTTTTAAATAAGTTTTAAATATCAAAGGCACATTCTTGCAGGTATCATATTTACATTTTTAGTTTCTCAGCAAACACCTTTATCAAAATCAACTTACAATTTCTACATTTATCCAGCAGGATATTTACTAAAGCAACTATAAATACAAATAAAATATAAAAGATTGCATTTGTAAATAGACATCTATTCTGGGATTACCCACACTTTTATTTAAACTGGGGCAGAAATAAAATTAATGGGTAATGAGGTAAAAATGTTCTATTAGATTGGAGGGAATTTTCTACATTCACCAGCTGCACAAAACACTGTAGTAAACACCAATACAAATGTAGGCTATATACAAAAATATGTAAATCCTTTAACTTTACGATACCAAAGACATGGTTCATCACAATGTTTACTCACAACCTCTATATATCATTTAAGACAGTTTTGGAACTTAGGGTAGTTTTAACAGCAGAAAGGAATATTACAATTCAAATGTGGATTAATAGATTATCTCAATAATAAATAAATAAATACAATTCTAAAAATTGAACAGAAATTCTTTCCATCCAGGTGGAACACATCTTTTCCAAATTATTTCACACGATCCTCGGGTTCAACCATTTTTTCATCACATAGGAACTGGTGAAAAGTAAAAGCTCAAAAGCTCAAGGAGGGAAATAATAAATAATTAATAAAGTAACTAAATGAATTATCAGTAATAAAGTGCGCAAGACAGCAGCGAATGCAACCGATGAACTGTTAGCCTCCTCTGCTGGTCTGCAGAGAACATTACAAACGATCCCTCTCTCTCACCCTTAGCATCTGTTCTGGCATATATGTAAAGGAAAAGCTGCTGCCAATAACAATATTGAGAGCCACGACTACAAAGTCCCGCACCTCAAAACGTGAGCCGTATGGAAGGCAGGGGTTCATTTTTGGTGTTTATCAGTGGCCTGTATTTCATGACTTGATGAGCCATGCGATAGATGCACAATGACACTTGACCCTTCTGCCAGTTCTGTTGTCAATTTAATGCTTGACTTCTTTCTATTCCTCAAATATATATATTTTTCAAGTATTGACCATCTTAGTTAGATAGATTGTTGGGTCTTAGAATGCTGGGTTTGTCAGTTACAAATTTTTTTCTTTTTTTTTCTTTACTTGTTGATTATTGTTTGGATACCACACCTTGAATATCTTTGTGATGTGAGCTATTGAATGGTTTTTTAAACTATTTTGACTAACCAGAGATGTAGCCATGGAGTCAACGTTGGGGGGATCAAATTTTTATCATATGCCCCCCAATATATATTATAATTACGGCCCTTTGACTAACACTTTGACAACCTAATCACATATTAATTAAATTGTATTTAATACCATCTTTGCATTTGTCATGAGTGAACCTGTATCTTATAGAGTAGGGGACACTTAATACCCACATACACATATTAATACATACTGTTAACATGCTAATCTTGCAGGTAAACAGGTTTGTTTGTTGCCATATTTACCTGTCTCCATTTTAGTTTGAACCAGGAATCTCTTATCTGCCAAACAAAGAAGGGCTATAAACGAACCAAGTTTTAGTAGTACATATTTTTAGGCAGAGGGTTGTGCTGTTGCACAGGAGAAGGTTTTAAATTTAATCTACAAAATGGAAACCGAAGAGCAAGTCCAGCTTCCAGGTAAGACTGGGGCTTGTATTTATGGAGGAAAACTTAAGTGAACAACCAGGAAATCAGAAAGGGCCTTAACTGCTTTCTTCTTTAGCTAGCAGCTACGTTTTGAGTTTTGTTCCTGTTTTACGCATGCAACGTTCACATAAATATTGCACTGTAGCTAGCTAGTTAGATAGCTAGCTAGCTAGGAAAATCTAGTTTAGAAATACATTTTTGGCATATCGAGAATATATGTTACGTGAAATAATAATTTTGTGAAATGCCAACTTTTAATTTAAAAGTTACAAAAAGTTTGGCATACCACGACACGACAAACCAGTCACTGTTGCCACAACTACGAAAAAACATTACTTGTTAGGGCATATAAATGAATTTACTCCTCGTTTTAAGAAAGCTACCCTGTTGACATGTCATCCCTGGATTACGATGTCTTGAGGATAAACGCAGAGAAATATATGTCTTGTCTGGAGTCAAACAGGCCCCCGGAGAACAATTACTTTGTACTTTCAAATGGTGAAAAGGTCAGTTATTTCCCTCAAACATCATTAGAACTTTCATGCAATATTGATTTCGCCAATTGTTAACCATTTACAAAATAATGCACTCACAAACGTCTCCTGTTCTACCTCTACAGATGAAGGTAACACTTACCAATGTGAGTCGTCTCTCACTTTTTGGTGACGATTACCCAAAACACGTAGTTCTGGCCCTACACATACCGGAAGACAAAAATCGAGGTCAGTGATTTTGCTCAGTTGATTCTGGATTTGGTGGCGTTGCTGTTTTCTTTAATTATGCAGGAATAAATATTTTTCTTTCAGTGGTTGCACTGTATCTTCATGGAAAATGGTGGGCTCTTGATGATGTCTTAAAAACCAGTAGCGCGTCCAGGTCGGGCCTTGTTATGGTAAACCACCTTGCACAAGACTGAATAATAAAATAAGAAGTTAACCGATTTCTTAATTGCGTTTGTCGAAAGATCAGTGAAGACATTTGTAAAAAAAAAAATATATATATATATATATATGTATGTATGTATGTATGTATGTATGTATGTATTTGAATCAAGGTCTCCACTGATATGTGCATGTCAAATTATTGCTAGAGAACCAGAACTTAAATGCAGTTTGGGATACTATAAAATAACACGCTCACAAATAATGTAATCATTCAGAAAATAATGTAATCATTCAGAAAATCGAGGGCTTTTTTTTTAGGAAGAATAAAGTTTCTAAGCAGTGTCCAGTGAAATTCTGTGTCTGTGCACAGGTGCAGTCGGCTGGAGAAAGAGTGGTACTGTTTCTCCTCAGTCAGATCATTTTCGGGATACTGGAGAGATCCTCAGGTGAAGAAACTGACTTCGCCCCTCACCCTGCTAAAGAACTGGCCAAAATTCTCTGGCTGGATGGGGAGGCAACGGGATTTTATACCATAAAGCAGAAAGGTGAGTGGGCTTTGTCCATATGTTTAGCATGATGACAGTGCTGTGGCATTTCCATTTTGCAAATAGTAGTCCCACCATGTCCCCACAGGCAGCCTGTGTGACGGGTGTACCGGTCAGTGCTATATGCTTCCAGTTCTGGACACAGTGTTCATAAGGAGACACTGGAGGAGGAGGGGCCTAGCTCTCCGTATGCTGGAGGATTTCTCTACATCCTTCAACAAAGAGGAAATTATAGGAATCAGCTGTCCAGTGTCTACTGAGATGTACCAGGGTGAGCCAGATTATAGAATTCAGATTGCTCATCTCAGTTCACGCCTAATGCTGATTTGATATAACCAACAACCTATCACCAAGCCTACCCTGTTGTGTTTTTCTCAACTGCGACCTCTTCAAAGTGTTTCTGTGATTGGCTGTTAGGGGGCTACCTAAAATATGTGCAGCTGTCATAAAGACTTTTAGTGATGACGTTACAGCTAACAACCGTGAGAGGAGATCTGTTTATGGGAAAACATTTTTATCCTGTTGAAGCACAATAAAATGTATACTGCAGATACACTATCGGTCGTAATATACATGTCTGAATCAACACCAATAGGTGTGGAAAGGGCCTTTAGACCCTAACCGTGATAATTCAGTTTGTTTCCCCATCCAATAGATGAACGTTGACTGAATTAGAGGCAGACGCCTTTATCCACATGAATAAATATCATGCTGCATATGTTTTAGATGTACGTGGCTTTCCTTCAGTGGCATGGACTGTTTTATCAGGGATTAAAATTTCAGTTTCTCTCCCTCCAGTTTGTAGGAAATACCTGCTGACCAACGAGGAGCAGCGAGATCGGCTGTATGAGGTGGAAGGCCCTGGAGCTTGGGGCCAAAGGCGGAATGTGTGGTTGAACATGCAGCTCAGAGGCTGCCCTACAGACTGAGCCTCTCATTTTTCTCCAGAAATCGCCAATGGTTTTCGGTCGGAAAACAAAACCAGACAAAGGTTGATAGATAATAGTAGTTATTACCAAAATTTACAGCGTAGACTGGGATAATAAGTCAAGGAAATACTTGTGGGTTACGTTCCTTTGCTAAATTGGATCCTGATGTTTAATGTATTAGGTCTAGTGGAAATAGTTTATTTTGCCAGTTGCCTGCCGGCTTAATTTTCAGTGTGAAACGGGCCACAGTTGGAACTATAAAGAAAGTTTAGGTATTTACCAGTGAAACGGACATCTTTCTACAGAGCAAAACCTATTACTGTTAAAAAAAAGAGGGATATATACGTATATTTAAACATGTAGCTTTTAGATTAAAGTTAATAAATGTACAAAACTAGCATAATAGTGGTAGTATGGAAATGTATATTTGCGCTTGTAAGAGCCAACCAAATAGTGTGAAAGTTTAAATTCAAAACCCAGTAATTTGTTACTGTTTTGGACTCATCAGTGTATCATTATTATGCTTTGCCTTCAGGAAGGCTGAAGACGGTAATTAAAAACAAGTAGCTTTCAGAGATTTGTGTGGAATACTTACAAGCCCACTACTGATATTCTATTTGTCACTAATGCAATTTCTAAATAATAAAAAAAAATGATCTTGTACTTTATGTTTTTCCATTTTCTTTTATCTAGGAATATGTATTTATTTTGCCCAAAAGTTAACGGCTGTGCAATATGTTTTTATATAAAATGCCAGTGTCATTTTAATTTTAAAAAGCTGTTATCTTCATTTGCATATGCAAGATAGCAAAACATTCAATTGTGTTACTGGGAAAGAGCAATGATTAGAAAGTTGCATGTGAAAATACCAGGAGTTTAAGCTCTTGCTGTGCTTATTGATTTTGAAAGGAAGTCTGGCTGTAATTCTAACCATTCCTAAGAAATCGTTACCTCTCCATCCACTGAAAAAAAGCCACTGGCACTATCTTACCGCCAAAGGAGAATCAAAACTGTGTACTCTTAAAATATACGGTTTCAGCTGCGTGTTGGTGATTCTTATTAAAACAAACTCTCCTCTAAAGCCCCCTGTTCTGTTTGATCCATACAATACAATCAAAGACAGACGGAACCAACTGTTTTGTTGTCGGTATTTGGGAGAATAAAACAACATTTTCAAAATAGGATGTTAAACTAAGAGGGACATACCACACCAAGGGAGGAATATATCATTTTCTTAGTCAATATGAAGCATGGAAATATATTAGAACCCACCCTCCCCCCAAAAAACAATAACAATAAAACATTTCGACGGAGCCGAGATAGGGCTAATATTAATCCATGGACGTAGTCAAATTAAGAAAGAAACAACGAAAACTCCCCCTGGAAAGTGTATTTTCCTGGCGGCGTGTAAATCAGGAAGTAACTGTAAAGTTAGTGGTCTTGTAAGCTACGTAAGTAGCTTATTACTGGGAAAAACGCAATATACTCATACAATGAGTCGAATTTATGAAAACACGGTGTTGCAGAACAAACCTGTCAATAATGAGAAATTGCTTTACCCGTGGAATCCTTCTATATATCAGAGGTAGGCCTATTAATGTTATCTTCGCCATTTTTCTGCCAAACGTTAAAACTTAGGCTATACTTAAAAAAAAAATGATTCTTCTCAGTATCATTGTTGGTATTACTTCGATAAATGTCTGATTTGTTGACAAACCACGGGGGCTGTTACCATCGGATCTCATCGGATTTAGAATACAACCCCTACACATTGGCTGACAAAATCAAAAACTTTGGCAACCCGCTATTCATAATGTGTATGCCATAAGAAGAAATACTTACAAAATGAAATGTTATTAAATCCGCTTTGGGAATTGTTAAAGTTTTTATTTGGTCCCAGTCATATACCTACTAAATCTTCTCAGACAAACCAGTAATAGTAAATTTGGTATTAACTTTTTGTTTTTAATATTTCCAGAGGACCAGGTGTTATTTTAGAGGGCTGTATCACGACATGTTATTACTGATGTCAATAACCTTAAGGTATTCACCATCAATAAGTGCTATCATTAGAATAAAAGTACATCATTGTATTATTTAGACAACAGTAAACCCTTAAACGGCATATAGTCGTAAGGACTTATTAAATTATTTATTTAAAATATGAAATGAATAATATAAAGTGAGAGATCAGTGTCCTGTATTATTTTAAAATGTTAGACATAGAAAGTGAAGACCTCTTTTTAAGAATAACTAGTGCATTTTTGGATATCTTTCTGACATATATGATTTTATTTTGTTTGTCAGGATCGCTATTATGTTTTATATATTAAACCCAGTGGAGTTCATCGGAGGAAATTTGATGCTAAAGGCAATGAGATTGAGCCAAACTTCAGTGAAACCAAGAAGGTCAACACAGGCTACCTTTTATCATCCTTTAGTAAGTACTGCAGTCTTACAGGAATACAAGCAATGACCAAACTAAGAAATGACTTTACCCCCCTCCCCCCACCCAGGTATACTTTTAAAAAAGAGCTTTAGGGGAGCCCACGGGTGGACTTGCTCTCAGAATGCTTGAGATTGCACTGATAATGATATGATTAAGATGTGGTTACCTGTTTTACAAGTTTTGCGTAGCCGCACAGAGGTTGTTTTAATCAGGTTGTCTGTACCGTGCAGAGGTGGAGGCCAAAGGGGTGACAGATCGTCTCTCTGAAGAAGAGCTGAAGGCTACGGTCAACAAGGAGGAGTTATAGTTGATAGTATATAGTATAGAGGATAAAGTTGACCGAGAGGCATGCCCCCACACAGACATGTGCCTTCTGGTTACCAGAAGGAGAAATGGAGAAGACTGAATTAGAAACAGGCCAGGGCATTCGTCTGAAAACCAGAGGAGACGGACCATTCATTTGTAAGTGAACATTGGGTAATTGGGTAATTGGGTAATTGGGTAATTGGATAATTGTCTCCGAGCTCAAGGGCTTGCTATATAAGCTGGATGAAAAAACTTTAAAACTTGAGGTTGTCTATGTTGACATAAATGTCCATACACGTAAACCTGCCAGAACGGCTGTATTGCAGTAGTAGGAGGCAGTAATGGGTTTTGGTGGTGGTGGTGGTGGTGTTGTTGTTGTTAGCTGCACTGTCGCTAATGGTGTTTTGGTTTTATTATATTACCCTCCAAAATAATGAAAGATAGAAGAGGATAAGTATAAATTGCTCCTGCATCTGAGGGTATATGGTCGCATAAGGTCTGCTGGGAACTTGGTGACAACACCTAATTTGCTCTGTTACCTCTGTATTTCAGTTTCTTTAGCCAAACTGGACAGAGGCACAGTGACCAAGTGTAACTTTGCTGGCGATGAAAGAACAGGGGCGTCCTGGACTGACAAGATAATGGCGAGTAAAGCAGGTGGTGGAAGCCCGGCGAAGCCTGGGAATCAGGCTGAGGAAGAGGACGATGATGAATGGGTAAGTCTTCTTCTGCACGGGACGTAATTAAAGAGATCTATTTCTTATCAACAGTATTATGAGCCGCCGTCAAATTTTATTGCCTGTGTTAAATTAATAACGGCGCAATTTCCCCCTGGGGAGGGGATGAATAAAGTTCTTCTGTTCTAATCTAAATCGTCGTGAAATGTGAAATCTGTTTTTGTTTCTCTCTTATGAACGTATGCAGCTCTAAAACACTTAAGGCAGGAATAACATCAGACCATGTGTAATTCCGGGGACGTTTTGCTATTTTATGTCTTTCAGGAGGATTGAGGCTTTTTTGAAACAAGAGGATTCCTTTTGCTTTTTCCTTTGTCTGTACTGATGACGAGACTCCTGCAGTTGGCACTTCTCTGTGAAGAAGAGTCATCTATATACCTTTCCGTTTTCTCTGGTACTGCAAGATTGTGTCTTATTTTATTCTATGACAGTATGATCTTTCTTGGACGTTTATTTTACTGGTACCCATGTAAAGAAACGTGTATATGAGACTTTTATCTAGTGATTTTTTTCAAGAGCTTCTTGTCTGTATAGTAAATGTAGTTTGATACATATTCCTGAATCTGAAAATCTCAAACTGTGCCTTACTCGGATATAACATAAAACAAACAGCTGTTGAAGTCATTGGTTGGGATTAAATGAAAATACTTTCTAACGACTGGTTGTTTTTTGTTTATCAGATGGTTTTTGGACCTTACCAACAATGAAGCCACCAAGGTTAAAATGCTGTTACTGTGGGTGGGCAATTCAGGAGAATGCCATGAGGTTAAGCATTCTCCAAATGTCTGTGGTTACAAATATTATTCAAAACTTGTCATGGTAAAAGATCAGGACGATGACTTTCACATAGAAGGTCGGATTCTGTGAGCGTCTTATTTTTGTTTAGCAATTTTAGCAAGGAATATTTTGTCTTATCCAAACACCACTTGTTGTCTGTAGTTGAATTATAATATTAATAAGGACGGGACGCCAGTCCAACACAGGCAGCCATTGATCAGGGCCAATTTTGTAGTCACCAATACACCTAACTCACAAGTACTTTGGACAGAAACGGGAACACACAGGAATCCGTCACATACACAGAACTTGCAAACTCACTGACAATGTCCAGAACCAGAGTCAAACCCAGGAACCTGGGACTCTGATGCACCCACACTAACCATGATAATGTCCAG
>JAOYSI010039342.1:37378-63256 GCA_025775065.1 Hiodon alosoides
GATCAGTCTGAAAGCAGAGCACAAACAGATCAGTCTGAAAGCAGAGCACAAACAGATCAGTCTGAAAGCAGAGCACAAACAGATCAGTCTGAAAGCAGAACACAAACAGATCAGTCTGAAAGCAGAGCACAGATCAGTCTGAAAGCAGAGCACAAACAGATCAGTCTGAAAGCAGAGCACAGATCATATCTCATTCAGCATACATTTGTTTGAGGAAATGTTTTGCACAGTTAATTCCGGCATGTGAAAGGAGAACCCCACCATGGTCCAGCTGGGTTCGATATGATCCACACCGAGGTATGAGATATATGTTGCGAAGCCTTCGTTCAACCACAGATCATTCCACCACTTCATTGTGACTAAGTTTCCAAACCACTATATTTGAAGATAACAATAAGAACAAAAGGTAAAATTTTAACGATGAATTATCCTTTGGATTTACATTCGCATTCTCACATGTATCGGCTGTTCCATTATTCACATACTTTGTAATTTGTTGAGCAGGAAGCTGTTTAAACTGGCCACTCTGTAAAATACTTTTTAACAGCAGGCAATTCATTTGCATTGAATTGCACTCGACTTGAAAGTGTGGGCATTATTCACGTTCTGAAGTGTGCATGTGTCAAATGAGTGATTATTCACAAGTGTTACCTGATGGGCCAGTTCATGAGAAATCACACTGGTGATCCACTCTTTATTTGAGGTTGAGGAGACCCCTTCATCATAGAGAAGAGCTGTCTCCCGGTACGTTATTAAACCCCAGTTTTCCATGGCTCCCGCGCTGAAGTCTGGCAGAGCAATCTGATCTGACATTAGAGACGAAACAAACGCCGTTTACACACACGTGCAATTCCTTTAAAAAAAAAAAAAAACTTCATTCCATGACTCATTTGCGTGTCATTAGATTACAATTAAAACGCAACCTACCAAGTTTTCCCAAAGGATATTTTATGCCAAAATGTGATTCAAAGAAAAGAAGGATGGGTCCTGTGATGTTCCGGGCATATTCAGCATGGCCAGCATCTATTGCATCCGGGCGGGCGTATGTCTGAATCAGATCAAGAGATAAATCTCATTTCATTTATAGGAAAATTGTGACTTTTCGACTATATAGCTAAATTGTAACCACACAGAGACAAGAGGTTTGTTGATGACAGGGCTGTTTTTCTCCAATATATAATGTGTACAATCCTGCGTCCTATAATAATATAATATAATAATATAATCCTCCCAACAGCCTCAAACTTATGACCTTCGGCACAGAAGACCTGGTATCAAGTCACATCTGTCATAAAAAGGTGTCCAAAACACAGTGAACTTCATCCTCTGTATTACAGTGTGAAATGCTTGTCCAACAGGAGACCGCCTTAAGATTACATGATGAAAACTACGTTATTACATGGGTGTGTACATTCGTTTTCATTTACGATGCCCTCATCATAACCATAAAACATCCACATCACCCTTATATCTTGGTTTCCAGTCTGATCCACCCACTGTGATTCATTTATCCATGGCAGCCAACCTATACAGATTAGCACTTTCCTTATGCAGAATGTAAGTCTATATATATATATATATATATATATATATATATCTTTGAAAAGACCTTTCATGGTGTTATGCTTATAAAACAAAGATAGGAGCATCAACAATGGGGTTGCATGTGGTTTAGGGAGCATTCTCTTCATGCTAAGTAAAAGCATTGCCTTTGAAGCAATATCGTTGTCATGTCCTGTGTTACTTGGTGTTGTATTTAATGTATTTAGCAGACACTTCTTCATTCATATAACCTTAACTTTCTTAAAACAATAAGCTGAATTATCACAGTCAGCGATTAAAAGATATTTTAGAAGACAAAACTAAACTAAACTAAACAAAAACTATACTGAATTGACTTTCAGGGAAATTGAGAGCGGTATGCAATCTAGCTGCAACTGGATTTGCCCTAAACTTTGACTAAAATCAGTTAAAAAAAAAAAAGTAATCACTAAAACAGCCCCCTCTAACGTGAATTGGCAGTCTGTCGAGAATGAAATATGAGAATAACACGTACCCGTATTGTGTAGCTTGGAGACTTTGTACTTTCTATATAAGTAAAGTCGCAAACTGTAAAAGCTAAGAGGTAGGTTGACATCTTCGGCGTTGGATGAAACTCAGTAACGAGCCATTTTTCATCATCAATCTCCACTTGTAATTGGTCTGTTAACAGATTGCGGAAAACATCCATTGGTGTGAGAATAAAATAAGGTAAAACAAAACTGAGGACAAGGATAACGGTGCTGAACGGATATGCACAATTGCAGTGCAAAATGTCTGAACGGGTGTTTATGGTGCAACATTCAACGACTATCACAGACAATCGCACTTGGACAGGAAGGATGGAAATCCATTGTGAATATCCAGGCAGACCTGGGGACGGAGAAGACAGCACTTTTCCTACCCTTTTGAACTCCATTGCTCAAAGCTATGGTGCCTTCCCTGTGGATTATGGTGACATAAAACACGGCCTTCATGGCCGGTTCATCGAAACAGGGAAAAACTTTTCTTGCATCTGTGGGCTGCATCTGGCTAGTTGCAAGAAGCCTAGAAGAAGGGTATTTGCATGAAAATAGTACACTTTGTAATTAAAACAAAATTAGACACAAATCAATAGACAGCCTCAGAGTATGAGCATATGTTGAGGTTTTAAATAAAAAATCAGCTACAGATGTACGTCATAATGTTTGTTTTTTTAGTAATCAACAGTACTGAGCTGCATTAGTATAAACAGAGTTTTTAAAGCAAAAATAGCTACATTAAGATTGCAGGACTGAACCGTCACTGGTTGTTCTGGGAACATTTTATTTAAGGAGGAAACAACACGATCTTTTCATTTCTACATTACTCGACTTACCTTACAAAAACATAAATCAAATTACAGCTGGGAATGCAATTTAAAAAAAAAAAAAAGGCGAAATTTCACGAATCATGAGACCATCTCATTGTTTGTTTCTGAATTATAATCGTCTTACTTGGACTAATACTGAAGATGTACAGTATATTATTTTTGAATATATCCTCACAGTCAAGAGTACAACAAAGAATAAAAATAACACGCATTATTAGTTTACTAAATGCGTTTTCCACACCAATGATTATCACTGCCTTACCTTTCCTCCCCGTCTTTGGTGTATTTACTTGTGTAGAGGCCAGATAATTCATCTGACAGCACGCCTTCAAATTCAGTGAAGAGGCTGTACGTTTCATCCACCATTAACTTACGCTCAAGTTCAATTTCTAAGAAATTACTGTCATCTTCCTGAAGGATATAGTCTGTGACTGGTACTACTGTCCCGTTTTCATCCTTCACATTTAAGGAGGTCAGATTGAGCTCCTTGGTGTGGATGTAAATCCGGTCGGTGGCTTTCACACACTTGAAATTCACCGTGGAGTTACCACTGAATGTGAAGGTCTGGTTGGTGGAGTTGTCCAGCAAAGTATACAGGTGAACCTGAAGGAAGATCTCGTAGCTCTCCGGAATCAGGTTCTCCGGCAATCTCATGTCAGGCGGTGGCTGGGACGGTTCTGGGGTGGTGCTGGGAAAGGTTGGTGGTGGAGTTGGTCGATCGTTATTGTACTGGATCTGGTAGACAATGACCATGGCCACAATGGATCCCACAGCCGATGCTGTAACCGCCACGGTGGCCACGGCCAGAGCCTTCGAGATGAAGACCCCTTTGGACATTCTTATCCGTCAGAACACTCTCCGGGCAGACGTAAAGCTCGGCTGTTTCACTGGCTTTAACTGGCCTTTCGTTTCCTTATAACCCCTCATAAAGAGAGATGTACGACATATAGATGCACAATCTCACACTTCACTAATTGTCACTAGATTAAGCATTAACCTATCCCTGCAACGAATGACTAACTGAAAGAGGTCGATGGTCACCCAAATAAGATCTGCTCATTGGTTCCTCGCATCTGGAAAATGTTTTCTTATCTCCACTCCAATCCTGGCAAAGGAATATCTCAAAGGAACGCCCGCATTACTGCTTAGCATTCCATACAGTGTAGAGAACTATGCTTGAATGTATTTAAGTTTCCTGTAAGTATTGTCTTCGCAAAGCTAAAAAAACAAAACATTAGCTTTTGCATACCCTTATGTCCAAGTGCAGTGATCCCGATGGTCCGATAATCACAGAACCAGCTGCTTGGGTCGGCAGCAACTCTTGCAGTCCTCCTCATTTGAGGGTTTCCAGAACTCCTGACCAATCCCAGGCTAAACTGACATGGTTTCCTCAGTTTGGGTAAATTAAGAGCATGTGTTCACTGGAGGAGGGCGTGTTACAGGGGAGGGGGACTTAACAAATATTTATATGGAATTACACTCGCTTTTTGGGAAGTTGTACTTTGAATAATAAAAGTAACAATGAATGTAACAGAAACTGAAGTTGGAGGTTTTAGAGAGAGGGTAACTCAGAGATTCGGATGTCGAGGAGACAATACCAGCTTTTACAAATACCATGCTTATGTAGTCCATAAGCTCCCTGAGACAAACAAAACAACTACAATCGGAATAATAAGCATAATTTCAAATACTCAACATGAATTATACCAGCACTAACTGTACGTCGCTCTGGATAAGAGCATCTGCTAAAAGCCTAAAACGTAAAACTAAGACAACCTTCTGTAATAATACACTACGCAATGGTTTTAACAACATGAACATGGCAAATTGAACATGGAAAAAGCAGTCTCTGTTACCATTTTAAAAACATATACGGTTCATTGTTCAATGTTTATGGTCGTTCTTTCGTTTCCCGTTCTTTGCTTGATAATCATAGTACAAAGTCTAAAATACAATACATTACAATCAATTCGTGCAGTCTTTTAGAATTAAGATTTGCTTCCACATTCAACAGTCGTAAAATCTATTACAACTCTAAAGCTTAAAAATGTCACAGCATTCTTGAGGAAGTTTGAACCTACTCCAGGTCTGCGTACAACTGGAAATCTGGCAATGATTATCTTATGCATCAATCAAAAGTATTAAAAGTAAACAATTAAAATATTTTATATAGTTGAGGAACTAATTTAAACAAACGGTAGTCAATAATAGATCATTTATTAGCGCCCAAAAACACATGCTGAAAGAACCATTAAACCATCTTGCCTGTATGACATACATTTCCACTAGGACTATTTATCTGAATTCTCAAATGTGGCCTGGTGGAAGTGATTAACTGTGGATAAAGCAACACAATAGACTGTATCAGTTTAGGTCTTCTCAGAACTGGTAATTATATTTATCAAGAGATATATAAACCAACAATTATTAAATCTTTTATTCACAGTTTGGGCCCTGCCACAATGCCTCATAAATCCATTTGGCCTTTTATTTACATTTACTTATTGTATGTTTTAGACATCTTATACATCATACATCACTGCAATATCCACTTAGCGACTACAATATATGTGTTTATGTCAAAACGCTGCTGCAAATATTACATCAGAATAAATAGGAATAAAATAATATTAAACATTTTATGTTTCATTTATACGTGTGGGGTCTTATATCCTTAACAAAAAAAAGATATTTCATCAGATATTTATGAGATAACAGTGGAATTGCCCGATAATACTTTAAATAACAATACATGTTGTGTAACATGTTGTGTACTTTATTACTATGCAAAAAGCAAACACATCTGGTTCTTGAGTTCTCTTAAGTCAGGAGACCTCATATGGTAGAAACATGTAATTACAACCCATGCAACAAAAAAAAAAAACTTTTAGCGAGGCTTCCGTACCGGAAACTGTGCGGCAAAAAGTGATACTTTTAATCAACTATAAATGTACTTTTGGGAACACAAGATGACTGTGATAATGATTTTTTTTTAAAGCTATTCGGTTGAAGATTTGGGGTTTTAAAACACAAACATAACATCTTATAAATGAATGACTAAAGACATTATGTAACTTGGTGGTTTAATAAATACATAATATTGACGTTACATTAACTAGTTGACAATAAGTACAAAGAAGGAAAATATATCACTGACATCATGGCAAAATGCTAACTTTCCAAAACATGTAGCATATAATGGTTATATAAATGAATTAGTTGACAAGGCGCAGTGGAGAATTGCTCTCAATGATTAGAGCAGATTACATAATTACATTTTTCCGTATTTTTTGATGAAACAGGGTGTTTTTCTTGCTTTGTCAATAGCAGGATTTTAAATGTGGTATAGAGAACTCTTAATATTGGGAACTAAGCTACTGGATTGATATTTAGAAAATATATTACAATTTACAACAGATTACCAGCAGATACTTATGACAAATAAATGTATCATATTGGGGTATCGTTTTAAAGAGACGGTGGATCCCTTTCTAACTTTATCACTAACACCAAGCGCACGGCATTGTACCTGACCTTGTCTTAGGCTGCCCGGTGCATCTCATCCCATAAAAGACTCACCTGCCCCAGACGATTTTGGACCTACATGGTTACTTGAAAGTGTTCATTATTTCCTTTTGTGAATTAGTTTTTGGAGAATTCAAAGAAGGTGGCCTAGCAATCAGAGATGTTCCCTTATTTTAACACTTATGCAACTCGTCATACATACAGGTTTTTCATGAGTCTCGTGAGAACGTGATCCTATATAAATGCTGATCATATTATTCACAGAATTATTTTTGACTCATAGCACTTTTTTTCCATTATCCATGATCTCACGATATTTAAAAAAAAAAAAAAAAAACTATGCTGACTTTGTAAACTGCTAAAACTAAATAAAACTAAGTTTATTTTTAAAACTACTTCAAATTAAAACACCTGGAGGGTGTACCTGGTTTAAAGCCTGAAGGCTGTTATTAACTGTTATGTCGAGTTCATGATTAACTATTGAGGATGCAGTTAGGGATTTCGAGGATTTTATCACCAAAGCCAACTGTCCAAGTGTTGAAGGCAGTAGCAAGATTGCTGGAGGATAGAGGTCAGTTCCCTATAACTCTGCTCCTTCCAGTTTGGGAGAAGACGCTCATTGTTAAGGACCTGTAGCTTGGGTGTTCCATCTCGTAGAACCTGGTAAAGACATGGCCACCGGCTCTGTATTCTTAGCCTGGTCCTGCGATCCAGTGTGATGCCCCGCACAATCTTCTTAGCCCGCAGCTCCCGAAGACCAGGGAGATTAAGGCGGGAGAAGACCAGGCCTCGACTCTGAGACACGTCGAGGAACTCCAAGGATGGAGACTCCATCGTGTAGGAGATTCCCAGGTTTCTGAGTGGCACCAAGATGTGAAGCGTTAAAGACTTAAGGTGGGGCAGTGATTTAATCAGACTCTGTAAGGTGCCGGGGTTAACCCCTTTGAACACCCAAAAGTATTTGAGCTCAAGGACTCGGAGATGCTGGAACTTGGTCAACAGCGAGACCGATGTCTCCGACCAGTCAAAATGTAGGCGCATCTTATTGATCTGGGGGCAACTATTTGTGAGTTTTGTGAGTAAGACCTGAAAGTTGCTGACTTGGTCCATTTTGGTGATACTCTCCTGGCTTGAGCTAGAGCCAGAGCCAGAGCTTGAATGCATTCGGAGATCCAAAGGCTCAAGCAGCGTAAAAGTCCAGTTCAAATCTAGGTGGCTGAGATCTCTACAGTGGACACTGTCTAAAAGGTGAGAGAGAAACTCGCCCCATTTATTGTACTGGTCCCCCAAATCAAAACTGGCCCGAAGGGTAAGAAGACTCGCCCCCCTTGATATGAGATGATGGGCATAGTGATGAACCCATGCCTTCCATCGTTCAAACTCCCGGTTGGAAACCAGCAATCCCTCCTGAACCATGTGGAAAGCTCCCCGGCGGGAGAAGTCAGCAACTCTCCAGAGCTTCCCTGAACGCACGAGACAACTCCAACTGGAGCACACCAGAGCTGCCCTACACTTGTCCACCTCACTCAGAAACGACAGGACATGGAGCTGACAATCAACGGGCAACCAATTGAAGGGAAACAGATCTTGCTCCGATTTCACCCTCCTCCTTCCACCCCCAATTGCAAGAGTTCTCTTCCTTGGAGGCATGATCTGCAAAGTTGGAAGACTTGATCACTTCTGAGAATTTCATCATAAAACTAAACTCAATTATTCTTGTCAAGTTTGAGCTCCTAGAAAAACAGAGAAAGTTAACAGTGTTTAAAAGACTTGAAAGGCACAGCTGCCTCGTGATTCTTCCGTTACAATGACATTGGTAAATTGCTGGCCAGTGAAACAAATATGCTGTGAATTAAATGACATGTATTTTTTTTTTTATAAATACTGAAAAAGCCAGGCATCTTAATTTCTTGGATTACGTAATTACATTTTAAGCACAGCAAAAGATAACTATTGTTTACATATTCCTTTAAAAATAAAAGTGAATTAATGTCAATACAAATAAATTCTGAAACAACATATATGAAAAGAATATGAGCATCACTTGTTTCTTTTGTTCATAATTAAGATATTCAAAAACGTAACCGCACATAATGTAATTATAAAACCCGAAGAGAGTAAAATCAACAAGGAACATGTGTTAAAAAAACATAAACGTGGTATTACATAGTTACATTTTTTTTAAATCAACTCACACTTAATTTTTTTTTTTTGCCAACAGTTTTAAGCAATTTAAGCACTGCCACAAATTCAAAGGGAAGTAACAACATAAACGAAGCATATTAAAATGGCGTAAAATGCTCATTTACACATATAACTTACAATAAACCCAATGACTGTTAATAACTTAATTAGATGAACTGCCCATACTGAACAGTTTTTCTCCCACAATAAGACAGACCCCAGTAGCTAGCAGAGACGTATAGCAAAAGAAGAGTGAACACATGTTTACATGGCTTGTAAACAACCCAAATACTTAGCTTGAACACTTACCTACTACACGCTTAACTATATCCACCTTTGGGGACAGGAAAATACTTTCGTGTGTTTCAGAAGTCAAGCTCCTGTTTCACAGTTCTAACATTTTTCTATCATTTCAGTTAGCTGGCTAGCTGTTACTGAATACCTCATATATATGATATCCTAAATCCAGTGTCTAAGACATATTTGTAACAATACACTTTCTTTTTACCAACTTCATAATGTTTTTGCAATGTTACTGCGGATGCAGTTGTTTTTGTTCTTGGCTATGACGTCATAAAAATGCGTTGCATTTTCATATTGTTAATCTCACTGCTAGATCGAGACGAAAAATGTATTTATTTAAAAATCAATTAATTAAAAAGTACACCTATATACTAATTAGTATAGATTTTTTATGTATTTTCCAAGCTTTATTCGGCGTTTCGAATGAAAATAAATTCGTCAAACAGAGTCATATAAACCATTTTTACTGAAACCTCTGGGCTTACAGTCAATCGCTTCAAGGCAGGGTCTACTGAGCATGCGCGATACCGACGACAGCAACTGGTCTAAATTCATAGGAAGACGAACAACTCAAACTTCGATACTTTTCTGTCGGAATGTGGTTTGTTAAAGCACCTAAAACGGTGTAGCCTGACCAATACTTGTGGCTTACTCTGTGCGCGACGAGTTTAACGACTTATACGTAATACCCACTATCAGAAGTGTACGACATTCGGGAACACAGTTCAATCTGCATTTAGTTATTCAACTATTACAATTTTGAATAACTGTTTCCATGGGCTCCACCACGGGTAGTTTACATATTGCAAATACATATCTGTTCAATGACATAAAATACTTTCTTGGCGATTATCAGTATTTACAACTATTTTGAGTATAATCAATCGACATACTGGGTAAATATACTACAATAAATCACTCTGGTAGATCATTAAAACACGGTTAGTACACTTAATGTTGAAAGTATATGTGGAAAATATGGACTAAACGTGTATTCAGCCTGTCGCCATGTGACAACAGTAAAAGCGGAACAAATCACACGGTGATAACGCATCGCATGCGACATTGTGCGACCGACGGATAGGAGCCAGGATAATCTCCCAGATAATTGTCAAGGGAAAATAGACATTGGAATTTAAGTTTTTGCTTTCCGAGCCAATATTTTCTCCCAAGCCACGATTGCAGAGTGATTTATTTCCATTTCTTTGGTGGGAAATTTTGGATTTTATATTGAACTGTTATTAATGACACCTAAATAAGGGAACTTTTTCTCTCATGTTTGCAATGATTTTATAGAGAAATGCCATTGACCTGGCATGCTGAGGAAACGCAGTGGAGTAAAAAGACTTTTGAACACCAAGTTGATGTTTAGTATGTAATGTGGGTATTTTTTTTAATGTAAAGCGAAAAGCCTAGCACTTGTTAGAAGGGTTCTTAGGTAGAAATATTGATATGGATTAAGTGTAAATGTAAACAATATTAAACTGACAACATCAAGTGATATTCTATGAGAGATATTACAATTTATTAAAACTTTAAAAATTCGGTGTTTGTAGCAAATCAAAACAAGGTTTGCTTGTGGTTTAGTCTGTTTTTTAATTACTCCACCTAGTGGTATAGACGCACAAACCGACAACTACGTCATCTAGGCTTCGCGCTGCACTCATGCTCAATTTTTATAATCTAAAATACTCTTTATCAAATTTGGCCGATAGAGGCCGCCGAAGGATAAAATTTAGTAGAATGTACTTTTTTAAAGGTATTATTTATTGGAAATATATATAACATAGATAATTTCCACATCGAAGGCCTGTGTGAAACACTAGATGGCTCTCTAGATGGGTTTTGAAGTGGAGATATCCAATGGTAAAAAAATTTTTTTAAAAGCTTAGCAATTTTATATATATTTTTGGTACTTTTCTACCCTCAATTAAGTTTGGAGACACTCGAGCAAGTTTTAGTCACCAGTGCAAAGTAGGAAAACACAGACATTCTTCATATATTTAGTTGTAGTAAGGGTTAATATATATCTATAGATGGAAGTTTTCTGGTTTTGGCAGGCAGAAGACATACAGCAACAGATTATCAGGGAAACTTTTTCTGGTGTCAAAGAGAAACGACAATAGGTGTAAACATTGAGGTACTGTTATATATATATATATAAATAGCTCGTGGATGTATAGATTGTGATATATATTTTATGGATTTGCTACTGTATGTAGAGGTTCCATTACCCACTGACCATCTCTTGCAGTCCGTAGACCACCGCTGCTGATGTACTATATTCTTTCATCTTCGGCAGACAATTTCTCATTCATTACAGCATTCAAGAGGGTTTTCCTCCATACTGCCTGGAAATCAGTTTGATATCACGGCTTCTGACCATGCCTGTTTTTTGTGTCACTTGGTGGTGGGGTTTTTCAGGACTTTTTCCAAGTTTGTTGCTTTTTATACTTAAAAAAAAAACAAAAAACTGTTGTTCGACTGTATATATATATATATAGTCTCTTAACATCCTAGACCCCCCGCACCCCCCCGCAAATGTATTTTATTTCTTCAGTTGTTTTCTACGCATTTATTAACAACCAAACAGAGATGGTGTGTTCCACCTTTGACCCGTTGAACCTATTGTAAAAGATAGGCAATAGTATTTTATCATTTTAGGAGCTTCCTTATCAGACGAATGACACAAGATGTAATTTTAGATGGAATGTTGCACCATGTTGGGAAGCGAACAAGGTGGATTTTTTAATGACTTAAACTGACAATTTTTCAGTCGGATGGTTTTAGGTTCACAGTACTCTATTGTTGTTTTATGTGTGCGAGTGTTTGTGGAAACTCATTATAAATGCTTTGAAAACGCTAACGAACTGGACCTCATTATATACATTGTCTGAGGACTATAGCATATGACACTTTTTACTAAATTCTTCTGGAATAAGGGGTCCTCAAACCTAACCCTAAAAAAATAACTATAATTATGGTTATATTTATATATAAAAACAAGTGTTTATGGGAAGAGTAAGTTCCAAATTTGACCAGAAAAAAAAAACAGATCAGAAAAGCAAGACTTAAAATTACATTCTATTCAATGCAGTACAATAGATTTTCAGATTTCCCCCCAAAAATCGACATATATTTCCTATTGTGTAACCCCTGTAACTGGTCTATTTGCTGGTGTATTTTAGCACATTACTTTTGTCGATGACTGTGTTTCATAACTATATATATATATATATATATAAAACAACAAGCTTAATGTTCAGTCTGACCAAATGAAGGTTGAAAGTTATGCCGTTTCAATTTGGAATGCACTGCTGAGTTGTAACCCGCCCTCTTTTTCTAATAAAATACAATATATATTAAAAAATAATATTTTCCATGCACTCATCTAACCTCTCATTTGAAGATCAGTCCGTTCAATGTTGGCCATATAGAACTAAAATGTTCACACTGACACATTAATATGTATTCATTAACCAACAAAAATCGATCTGATTGGGTATCAGTATTTTAAACAGGATTGTGGTAAACCTTCAGTGAAAGCTCCATGTGACTAGATGACGGTTGTGCTGTGTACGTACTGCTGTAAAAAGTTAATGATGTGGTCCCACACCCTATCCTTGAATTACTCTTACATAAAATAGGATAACGTGGTCATAGATGTGTGAGATGTGACGTATATCAAATCTGTGTGAGTGAAATAATTCCAAGTCCTTGTCAATACCTGGATTGTTCATCCAGCCCGCATTCTGTTTTACAGTAACCTATTATATTTGCAGAGCATCAGTCCGAGAAGCCCAACATCCGTTGCTAGACCTCAGATGCTATGGTACAGAAAGGGAACACAGTTTTTACGCTTTCTAAAAGACTGCACTTTCAATCTGTCTAATACGGGACTGGGATATGCGCACTGTATGAAGAACCCTTGTTTTGAAATTTGAACACATAGCACTGTTTGACGGTTCATGGTACCCTTAAGTTCTAATACAAAGTGACAAAGAAAAATAGAGACGGAGCTATTACCGCTCCACTCGCTTCCGTGTACCGTTAGGCAGCTCTGTTTAAGATCAGGACTTTTGAAGACTTAATTTGTGTGTTTTTACTCCTGGTTGCTGGCACGTGTCAGAAGCTTATTTATCAGCATGACAAACGCAAGTCGTGCTCAGTTCAGACGGAGATCAGACAGGGAAACTGAGGACAGGTTCACTGCCCTTATTTTGAACATCTTAATTCAACTTTAAAAAATTGAAATACACAAAACCCAAATCACCGTTTCAGGGAAAGGCTAAACACAACTTAGCTTTAAAAAAGATTAAAAATGAAAAAACCCAGACTCTTCCAGCAGAAGAACAAACTACAAACTAACCACAGCGTTGTCATTATTATTGGCACCGTCCCTTCACAGTGAACTCTTTGGATTCTGAGAACCTGAGAACCTGGTTGTGGGTGTGGCACAAACGGCTGCCAGTCATTCCACGCTTAATAAGGGCATATCAATCAATTATTTGTTCTAGCGCAGTTTTACAACTTGATTTTTTTTTTAAAAAGCACAGAACAAGAGTTCAGAGAACTACTGGGAAACAACGTGACAGGAAACAGATTACATCGATTCGAGAATAAATCGTTTAATAAAGAGCTAAATTACTGTAAAGACTTCCTGGGTGGTTCTTTTCCTTCGAAGTAGTGGTTGCACTGCGACTTTAGATTCCTCGGTTGCCTTTCTTTCAGCCAGGCTGTACAAATAAAACTGGCAAACTGTCTACACAGATTAATACTTAGGATGATTCACATGTAATTTATTTTTTCAGTTATGTAAAAAGGATGTATGACAAATCAGCATAGACAGAACCCTAGGAGCTGACAACTGACAGAGGGCAGACCGGGACAGTCGGTCTCTCTCGTCAGGTCGCTAATGGGTGTCTCCTACTGGCTTCCCGGGTGACTACGGTTTTGCAATACCGTCTAGGGATTGTGTCACTCCTCAATGGCAATGATCCTTATGAGGTGAAGTGAAGTCGGAAGTTAAGGTAGCAGTGAATGAAAGCTGAAAGTGGTGCTAACAATGGCTCTCAAAGGAATTCCCAAAACGCGGTACTGGAAGCTAAATAAACTAACAAAACTCTACAACCAATTTCAATTGGTTTTTGTTCTGCGCCACAAGGGAGAGTTATTTTACAAGGAGTATGAACACACGACATTGCTGCTCGAAATATGTTGCTTTTGTAAAATAAAAATAAATCAATAAATAGTAATAATAACATTTATAAGAACAGATAATACAGTTTCAGACTTGGCCGAAGACCCGTTATGTATTTTCTCTTATAATAAAAAGAAAAAAGGTGTACTTTACAGAAAATGGGTGAGATACTCCAAGTTAGTCTTGTGAGCGTGAGATAGCGTGCTAATGAACCAGTCTCACGCCCAATGCGTGAGACATAACATGTCTGCTTGGTGTGTCACCGTGCCAGAGATTGGCACACACTCCCTTTTAGCTAAAAAGACTTCTCCAGGTTCTGCGAGGGTGTCGTGAGTGTCACTAACAGGGCAGTGTTACACGCGTGCTGTGGCACTTTGATTACTGGAGATTTGATTTCGTTCCTGAGAAGAGTGACTGAACATTTTCACTCTATTCTGTTTAGAACCCTACCGTTTGCTTTTGTTTGATCATAATCCAATAAATCTCGTGACGTGTATGACATCGGAGGCTGACTGTGCAGTTCCCAGAGATATGGAACAAATATTGACGACATATTTTAATGTTTAATCTTTAGGCCGGTTTAACGGGAAGGGACGTTTAATCAGAAGTTTTGCCAAAAGCAGTCTAGATTGACAATTAAACATTTTTTCTTTGAAGGAAATTCTGTTACACAACTGTACAACAGGGTTTCAATGCATGCGCTCAATAATTATTAAATGTCCTTTATGCTGTGTTTATGGCAGGTTAGCTGCAGAGCTGCAGTCATTTATTTGCCAAAGGAAATGAAAAGCCAGCAGGGACCGAATAATAACTACCATACACTTGTTAGTTACATTTATTAGTTACCCAGTCTTTAGTCAGGACAGCTGGGAACAACGATGTTCTGACTGATTTAGGAAATGGACCAAGGGATGAAACTTTAAAGTTAATATTTTTTTACTTAAACATTGTTAACACCTTGAAAAAAGGACATGACTATCAGGAGATGATAAAACATCAATACATTGTTTAACTGAGTTGAGCTGTAAACCTTGAATGTTAAAAATTATTATAAATACGTTATTAAACGCTGGATGGACTGAATTGTCGGGTTTTACATGTTGACGTCCAGTCGAGATTTGTTTTTCATCCTTTCTCCTTTCGTGATTAAAGCACACGTATCCCGACTCAGTTACATTGCCCCTGCTCCAGCGTCTTGGAATATTGTGTCTGAAGGAATATTTCTGGGATTTACGCAGCATCATTGTCACTTAGGTTGGAGCAAAATAGTGTTTAGAACAAGTATCTGGCTACGTTACAAGTTTATCAAAGGTGTATAAATAATTAATGAAATTCTGTCGTATGAATTTTATCCGAAAGGTTTTTACTGCCTTTGAGACCAACACCTGTTGGCGCCATCCCGTTGAGATAAATATTTTTTTCCTTAACCAGATGCATCCCCACTCAGAGACCCTATCACAGATTTATAGATACATTTGCACTAAACTCTACTGCTCCTGCTTCAGAATCCACGATGTCAGAGAGAATATTTACAGGGGTTAAGGTATTATCAGTGGCTTAGTTTGAGTGAACAAGTGGCTGGCAACTGGTCAAGGACCCAGCTTTTAGAGCGACTTCTTGCTCAGTATCTGTGTGTCACCGTTGGTACACCTTTGATCCTACAGATAATGGGAGACGTAGCAAATTATTCGGTTATTCTTTAACATTTATGCCGTGTTATATAGCGCTTCTTTCCAGAAACATCTCTTTATGATTTCAGTCGTAAAGAAAAAATGCTTGTAACTTGGCTTATCAGTTCCCCAACTAGCGGCTTACTATTCTTACTTTCAAACTGGAATGCTCAAGCTGAGATATTGTGAGATCTGATAATTGTTGGCAAAAACGGTGTATGAACAAATAACTGAATGACCCTAATTGCAAAAGTTTTCCGATCACTTTGTACACTGGAGCTATTGTTGCAACAAATGTTCTTAACAGTAAGGTTTATATTATTCATGTCACTGATGGTTGAATTTTCATATCAACTGGTTTTAGACTGCTGGAGATCCTAACACTGATTTATCGTGTCATCTTGTGTATAAGTTCGGGTCATCATCGTTTGTTGACGGTGACTCCACTGCTAAGATCACTAAATTATACCTAGATACTGTAACAACCAGGGGAGAACACAAATTCTAGTTAGTTACTTCTCTTGTTTTGGGAAATTAATCCGGAGCGGAGTGAACCAAGCACCCTTGTATTACACCAGCCAACAGTAGTAGAAAGGGGAAAGTTTTTCTTTGCAAACTCTACAAACCAAAACAGAAGTACTTGTTTGCGTCACTCAGGGGCTATTATTAATTTCCCAAACCAAAATCCTGCTATTTTTATTTGCCCCAAAATGAATTTACCTGATTTTCTGTAGGGGGGTGTCACATTCAGAAAGATTTTCTTCCATAGTCTTTTAGCTGTGTTTTTTTAATGTATGTTTAAGGTGTATAATAATGCAATAATGATCAATATATAATAAAATTTTCCAGTTTTTATCTTAATACCACTGTTTCTTATCATTTAGGTTCCTATGACCTTATCAGATAACAATGAACACCATAGACTGTCAACTCGAACTACGCTGCGTTAATACATCAGCCATTAACCCCGGTGGGCGGAGTGTCTGCTGAGAGTATAAATAAAAGGGAAGACCCAATTGTCCAGTGCTGTTAATTACTCTTAGACATGGGGAAGGGTTTCTACATCAGTAAGACTTTGGGAGTGGTGGGTATTGTGCTGGGTGCAGGAGCTGTAGCCACCATCATTGCCTTGTCAGTTGTCTATTCTGAAGAAAAATCCAAGAACGGCGCGAGACCCACCGACGGCGCGGAAGCGACCTCCACCACCCCAGCTGTTACAACCACGCTAAATGCTACCACCACGCCAGCTACCAATGAGCTGTGGGACAAATACCGGCTGCCCGACACTCTGGTACCTGAACACTACAATGTGCTTCTGTGGCCTCGACTGCAGCCAAACGAGGAGAACTTATACATCTTCACAGGGAACTCCAGTGTGGTTTTCCTGTGCGTGAAAGAGACCGACGTCGTCCTCATCCACAGCAACAAGTTGCATCTGAGCTCTGTTCAACTTCTGGGAGTCAATGGCTCCAGTCCCCCAGCCATAAATAGTTACTGGCACCAGAACATTACACAGTATCTTGTGGTGCAGCTTACTGGCAAACTTACGCCTGGACAGTTCTACCAGCTGGACACAGTTTTCCAAGGCGAGCTCGCCGATGACCTTGGGGGCTTCTACAGGAGTGAATATTTTGAAGGTGGAATAAAAAAGTATGTGAACATACTCGCTGATTACGTTCCTAAAACAATTTAGGATGCTGAGAATTGAGACCACTAGACTATAAAGCGTCCTTTTATTCAGTTTTTAAAGAAAAAGAAATAGAAATTAATGCACTGAAATAATTTTATTTATTTGTGTATTTTATAAGATCGAGGAAGCAGATGAAGTTTTTTCTTTCTTGTTAAGTTTCTAATTTAGACTTGTTGTGTCTATTCTTCATACACATGTTGTTTCTAGTTACATCGTATACTGATTTTAAACACCTAGACATGAATATTTATGGTTTCCTTTGAAGTGTTTGAAAAGTTTCCTCTGATCATCATAATGGCTAGGCATTTTGCACAATTAGCTATATGTTAATTTTGTCTCTCTCTCTCGATTTTTCAGAGTTATCGCAACGACTCAAATGCAGGCCACTGATGCCAGGAAATCGTTCCCTTGTTTTGATGAACCAGCGATGAAGGCCGTCTTCAAAATCGTCCTTATTCATGAACCGGGGACAGTGGCCCTGTCCAACGGCAAGGAAAACGGTGTGTTATAATCGAATCTTAACTTACATGTTATGCGTTGCAAGTAAAAAAAAAACAAAAAAAACAAGGTTTTGTTGTGTACTGACTACTACACCAAGGTGTGTGATATTCTATAGACCGACCAGTCTGTGGTGGACGATATGTTTCCAGCTATTTTTGACAAATGCAATGCGTTAGAAACTTAATTAAACTTTTCCCGTGACGTGAAGGACTGTTGTCCTTTAAATTAACATTGTCACACAAACAATTTTGAAGTGCAGAACACTACTTGTAATGTTTTTCAGGTGTCTTACGATGTCCAATCATTGGCATATTTATACAACGTGTCTTTTCTACTCACTTTCAGGAAGTGTTGACGTAAATTTAGAAGGCAAAGTTTGGAAGATGACCACGTTTGAACCGACGCCGAAAATGTCAACATACATTTTGGCATTCATTGTTTGTGACTTTGAGTCGTTGACAGATAACTCCAGCAATGTTGCGGTAAGGGGTTTCCTTACATTTTCATCATCTTTGGACTTTCATCGTGCACTTTAACCAGACTGACTTTGCTTTGTATAAATGTCGCTGACATCGTTGGTTGGTATTGCAGGTTAAAATCTGGGGCCGGAGAGAACCCATGCAGAAAGGACAGGGAGCGTATGCATTAAATGTGACCGGAAAAATTCTGAAATTTTTTGAGGATTATTACAATGCCCCTTACCCTCTGCCCAAGTCAGGTAAGGCTTAAAACAAACTCTGAAAATGTTTTTGATCCTTCAAACTTCATTAAAAAAATAAAATAAATAATAATAATAAAAAATGATAATTCTCTCCCCGATAGACCAAATTGGTTTGCCTGATTTCAATGCTGGAGCCATGGAGAACTGGGGGCTCATTACCTACCGAGAGACATACCTTCTTTACGATCCTGAAATGTCATCCAATAGCAACAAAGAGAGGATAGCAACCATTATTTCTCACGAACTGGCCCACATGGTACGCTTGGTGAAAAGAGCCTTGTTCTCTTTAGCTTTCGTCTTCAGCTTCTCCCTTTCTTCTGTTCCTCTTCCTCGGTGTGCTCTGACTGCATGTCATCTTCCCGACAGTGGTTTGGCAACCTGGTTACGCTGAGGTGGTGGAACGACCTCTGGCTGAACGAAGGTTTTGCCTCCTATGCGGAGTATCTCGGGGCTGACAGTGCGGAACCGGATTGGAATGTTGTACGTTTTTCTGGTTTTTTCTGAATGACTTGTTTTGGCATGCAATTGGGATACGATACTATTTACTATGTCCGCAAATTTGTGAACATCACTATACCATATCATTTTCCTCATTAATGTCAGCCAAGTATAATTTAAAATTTTCCGTTTATGTCTCAAGTCACACATTTAAATCTCTAGGAAATAGAAACCTTTCCCTATGTATGCAAATAAAGGAGCAAGTTCACTTGGCTTGCAAAAGCAAACTCCTTAGAAGTTTGGAAAAACCCTCC
Source organism: Hiodon alosoides (assembly GCA_025775065.1). Lineage (NCBI taxonomy): Eukaryota > Metazoa > Chordata > Actinopteri > Hiodontiformes > Hiodontidae > Hiodon > Hiodon alosoides. The sequence continues at coordinate 56,815 of JAOYSI010039342.1, forward strand.
GTCCTATCCCCACTAATCAATTTATGTGGTAATAAAAGTATTTTCAGTCTGCCTGGTGTAAAATCCTGTTACTGTTGCTTTTTTCTAGAAAGACATGATTGTCCTGGCTGATATACACAGGGTGTTTGCAGTGGACGCTCTGGTCTCCTCTCACCCTCTCACCTCCAGAGAGGAGGATATCAACACACCAGCACAGATTAGTGAGCTGTTTGATGCCATCTCCTACAGCAAGGTACCATAAATCCCTTAAACCCCTGTTTTTACGTTGGGCTTTTTACCCCCATTTTCATTCCAAGACTAGACATAACTAACCTTATAGTTAATTAGTATTGTAATGGATGGATGTGAAAAACATGCAATGTGTTTTCTCTCCAAAGGGGGCTTCAGTTCTGAGGATGCTCTCTGAATTCCTGACTGAGCCAATCTTTGCCAAAGGCCTTAGCGTAAGTGTCATAATGAAATTTCACATGAGCAAAAAACGTGAATGAGTGAAATTAATGCTTCTTATGATCACAAATAGGGCTGTTTCTGATAACGAAGCTTATCTAGTGTTATAGTCATTTTACTGAAAAATCTTAAGGTTTGTTTCCTCAAAACCGCTGTAGTTCTGTTCTCGATAGAGAAGCAGAACTGGTTTACGCAGGTTAATATAAAGTTTTTGCCGTCATATTAACCAAAGTAATATTTGTAAATTCAAGTTATATAGGTAATATATAAATGTTTAATGTTAGTCCAAATAGCTGGAAGACATTTTACTCAGCCAAAGGTATACATGTATAACATAATCATGAACTCTATTTGCATTTTATAGATATACGCTGTGTTTTTATTGCTTTTCTGACCTTAAATAATCTAAATCCTTTTTTTGCAGACATATCTGAATCATTTTGCTTACTCAAACACAGTATATACAGACCTCTGGGATCATCTTCAACAAGTAAGACACATTTAATGAATGTAAAAACAGAAAATGGAATGAGGTCAACATTAGGTTGCATAGATATGGGGTATATATATTTTTATTAGTAGTTGCTGCTGAGAAAAATAAATAAATATGATCTTAGACTTAAATATTTGTTATTGCTATTAAACCTTGGACCTGCATAAAAATAGCTGGTGAAGCCAGATTAAATACCCCGTTGGCTGTAAAAGAGTTAGAAATTTGAACCTTGTGGACTCAATAGCAACAACAGGTAAAATCATGTCAGCCCTGAACGCTATGGTGCGCTTAACCACATTGAATCATTGTCATTGCCAGGCAGCAGACAACTCTGGCATAATTTTACCAGCATCGGTGAATAACATCATGAACCGCTGGGTTCTCCAGATGGGATTCCCAGTAGTCACTATCAATACCGCCACAGGAGAGATCTCCCAGAAGCATTTTCTATTGGATCCCGAGTCTGTTGTGGAAAGGGAGTCTGAATTCAAGTATGTCTTGCACATGTGCTGGCCGTTTGGGTTGTTTAAGCAGGGCTGCTGTGGTATTTATAACTGAATACTGAACTCATTCTGATCAGCCAATCAAGCATTTGCGTTTATATTACAGTGTCGAATATTGTGCAGAAATTGTCGTTATATTTTTATTACAGCTATGAGTGGTATATACCTATCACATGGATAAAGCCAGGATCAGCCGTTCAACAAACATGGTTGCTGAATAAAACAGGTATGCTAACGAGAACTGAAAAAGCAAAGTTTAGGGTACTGATGTTTTCTCATTTCCTATTCTAATCTGCTGTATGCACTTCCTGGAAATAATGTGGGTGTTTTAATGTGAACCAGAGTGTTCACATTAGTGTTCACAGAGTGTTCTCCCCTCCCCACAGAGACAAATCCTGCATTTATGACAAATGTGTGGCTTCTGGCCAACATTAATGTTGCTGGATACTACAGGGTGAACTACGACACCCAAAACTGGGAGCGCCTCCTCGCCCTGTTGAACACCAACCATGCGGTAAATGACCCCATTTTGAGGCACTGCTGGTTTTTTGGTCAATAAATCTAATCTGTTTGCTTTAGGAAATCAGCCAGCCAGAATTCCAGCTGTGTCAAACACTAGTCAAATAAAGTCAACTTCTTGTTTTAAGCCTGAATGAAACTTCCACACAATAAGCTTGTGCTTTTAGCTGGACCGAGGACTGGACAATGAATATTACAACCAGTGTACAATGTATGATTACTGCAGTCGGATTGTATTAATGTCTCAGGCAAAGTATAAATGGATTATAGCATCCTGACAAGTACAGGTATCAAGATTTGTGCACGCTGCTTCTGACACTAGAACTAAATTCTTTTTTTTTTAGACAATTCCAGTCATCAACAGAGCCCAGCTTTTGGATGATGCGTTTAATCTTGCAAGGTGAGGGTTTTGGAACAGTCTTTTACAGTCAGCTTTGCAAGGTGAGGGTTTTGGAACAGTCTTTTACAGTCAGCTTTGCAAGGTGAGGGTTTTGGAACAGTCTATTACAGTCAGCTTTGCAAGGTGAGGGTTTTGGAACAGTCTATTACAGTCAGCTTTGCAAGGTGAGGGTTTTGGAACAGTCTTTTACAGTCAGCTTGTTCAGGCAGGAGTATCTGTACCACCTATGCAAGTGTAACCATAATCTCCTTTTATTCATACAGTTTGTGTCCATTTAACATTAAGATAAAAAAATAATATATAATAATAATATAATAATATAATAATATATATATGTTTTTTCTTTAAAGGGCAAAAATCATAGACACAACATTGGCCCTGAATACGACAAAATATCTTTCCTCTGAGAGAGACTATATTCCATGGGAGTCTGCCCTCGACAACTTGGATTATTTCTTCCTCATGTTCGATCGCAGTGAAGTCTATGGACAAATACTGGTGAGCTCACATTTAAACAGGGTATTGCGTTCCAGCGATGGTCTTTGATTCTAGTTATAGCATCTATAACATATAATCTAGTAGCTGTACTAATTTGAAGGTTCATAGTACAGTGCAGAAAACGGAACCTTATTAATTGTAACCATTATTTTATTAATTTAAACAATCTTTAAAGAAACAATCTTTATTTCTAAGATTGTGTTCCATCTTATCTTTATTGCACAGTGCCTGGTAAACACTAGGAGGTTTATTTTGAAGCAGACGTACCCCCTTATAGCCACATTCAGACTGTAAATTGCACAAGACCATATGACTCTCTTGGCTGATACATTTCTGAACACCTGTTGCTTGGTAGGCTTACCTTGGGAAACAGGTAGATCCTCTGTTTAATCACTTCAAAGAGCTGACTGCAAACTGGACAGAAGTTCCCAAAGGACACATGGATCAGTAAGAGATCCCATTTTGCACGTTTTCCTTACGCACAAGCTGCAGTAATGTTGTCAAATCGTTTTATGTACATCTCTCACCCGTGAAGGACCCAGATCTCAGAAATGTGCTTAAACTGCTTTTTTAAATATAACTTAATGTTTTGAATTAATATTTGAATGCTCTTAACAACCATTGACTCAGTGTGACTTTATCATTGGCAGTAAACCTAAACTAGAACCCTGGCTTTGTCATGTACAGGTACAACCAGGTCAATGCCATCAGGGTTGCCTGCAATACAGGCATGAAGGAGTGCCAAGATTTGACTTCAGGCTGGTACCACGACTGGATGAGCAACTCATCCATTAACAAGTAGGTTCAGCGCTGCCTTTCGGACATTTCCTTCAGTACGGTTTTAAACCGGAACGGTTTCCCAACAAAGAAAACTCTGACCGGGGTGAAAGATACATTGAAAATGGATACTCCCGTGTGACTCAGCCAAAACCTCATTCTCTACGTCTGATTGTCACCGTGTGAAAACAGAATTAATGCGAATCTGAGGACCACAGTGTACTGCAGTGCCATTGCTGCAGGGGGCGCTGCGGAATGGGAGTTTGGCTGGAAAATGTTCCAGGAGGCCCCCACTGCTTCTGAAGCTGACAAACTGAGGACTGCTCTGGCTTGCACCAAGTTTCCCTGGCTCTTAAACAGGTGAGTGTGGCTTGGTTTGGTTAAACTACCCCTCGCACTGCAGGCGTATTACACCGTCATCTGCTGCGTGCATATTGAGGTGTCATCATTTCAGGTCATGATCGAATACTTGAAATGTCCAAGAAAATCTATGCTGGCATTTTTCATAATGTAAATAAGGTGTGAAAAATATTTCAGCAACAAATCAAAAATGTTTATTCTCGTTTGTTTTTGGAAAGTCTGATATTTTTGAATTACAATTGAATTATAGATACCTCGAATACACCCTGGATCCAGAAAAAATTCGGAAGCAGGATGCCACCTCTACCATTGTGTCCATTGCCAGCAACGTAATTGGGCAACCATTAGCCTGGGACTTTGTCAGAGCTAACTGGGACTTCATATTCAAGGGGTGAGTCGAGGTCTTTGTGTCACACCTCTAACTATGTGCTTCTTTTCATCTTGTGTTTTTAATTTGCGCCTCATACGTGTCACATTCTGACTTCAGCCTTGTCTCTTACACGTTTTAGCTATGGTGGGGGATCATTCTCCTTTTCTAATCTTATCAATGGAGTAACCCGGAGGTTTTCGACCGACTTTGAACTCAAACAGGTGAGTGTTGCTCTCTGACGTTTTTTTGTTGTTGTAAATCAGCCAACAAAAACTATGATGAATTCAAATTAAAATGGTTAAAAACCCAAGACAAAACACACATTCTCCTCAGTAAGAATGTACTTCTGATTTATTTATTTTGTTGTAACACAGCTGCAACAGTTCAAGGAAGACAACGCCCAGATTGGCTTTGGATCAGGTACAGCAGCGTTGGAGCAGTCCATTGAAAGGACGACGGCTAACATCAAATGGCTGGCGGATAACAGGGTAAAGGTGCTGCAGTGGTTTAGCAGTGAAACTTCTTGAATACCAAGAAGATATATAACGATGTATCAACACTTGAGAACGTGGAGAAAATTTCACCTCTCGCGAGACTTATGGGACTATAGTTTTGAACGGCAAACTGGATAATTGAATTACAAGAAAAGCAATAATCCTTAAACCTGACACCAAGTAGTTTCAGTAAAATTTCACCAGAATAAATGTGTAATAAATGTGTAATAAATGTGTATTAAATGTGTAATAAATGTGTATTTAAGTGTTGGATGAAGATACATAAAGGAAGCACAGGTTTTTCATCCATGTTAATTACATTAGTAGTTACTAATTACTAATTTTAAGATAATTTAATTTTGTGTTTAAATACAAATGATATATTAATGTGAAGAACAGGTAACTGAATGTGTACAGTACTGTAGATTTCTATGTTATTTAAATGCTTGTTTTTCGCACCAGCTGTCCTTGTTGTTTTAAAGTAAACCATGATTACTTCAAAACTTCACAAACATATGTCACGAATCTGAAACCGTATGCAGAATAAAGTTTGTTTTGCTGAAATCTTTTCAAATCGAACAATTCAAACAAGTCTTTGTTCTCTATAAGATCTTTTTTATAAGAACTTTTTATTGTACATGAAGTCCTCACTGAAGTCATTAAAATGTAACCATAAACAGCTCATATAAATATTCCAAACGATGTTGGGGTCAGAGGCTTTTGAGTCACTTGACTGCCTGCGGGCTAGGCCACATGGGTCATAGATTGTAGGTACAAATCTGGACAATGTCATGTCTTACTTTGATTCTCCAAACGGCGGTGAACCAGGGAACCCTCCCCTTTATCGTACCCCAGGCCATGCCAGTCTTTGGGATCTTCATGAAAAAATATTGGAGCCCAGCTCAACTGTTTCATGTCGGATGTGATAAGTGCATTATGTAATGCAGAAATTGTTGTCACAAGATGGGAAATGACTATCCAAGGGCTTGTGAGTGAATTTTGTAAATGATCTGTGTCTAGGCCAGGTGGGAGAGTGTGAAATGTCACTTCACGTGCTTCACTCTGTACATCAAAGCACAGCGTGAGGAACTGGGTGGGACACCGCCTGTGCAGAGGAGTATTGTGGGGAGGAAGTGCTCCCATGCCAAGTGTGAGATTTCACCGCTGAGAATAGGGGGTCCTTGTCAGGCAGGGGCACTGCACCACCTCAATTCTGACCCTGTCAGGCAGGGGCACCTCACCACCTCACTTCTGACCCTGTCAGCGAGGGGCACCTCACTTCTGACCTCTGACCTCTGACCCTGTTAGGCAGGGGCACCTCACCACCTCACTTCTGACCCTGTCAGCGAGGACCACCTCACCTCTGACCTCTGACCTCTGACCCTGTTAGGCAGGGGCACCTCACCACCTCACTTCTGACCTCGTCAGGCAGGGGCACCTCACCACCTCTGTCCCTGTCAGGCAGGGGCACCTCACCTCTGACCTCGTCAGGCAGGGGCGTCTCACCACCTCACCTCTGACCTCTGACCTCTGACCCTGTTAGGCAGGGGCACCTCACCACCTCACTTCTGACCTCGTCAG
>JAOYSI010039343.1:0-28609 GCA_025775065.1 Hiodon alosoides
GCCGACAGCACTTCCTTCCAGGGTTTTCCGGGCTCTGAGCAGGCTGCCCAACCACGAGTGTCGGTTTTGTACTTTCACCAATCAGACGGTGGTCAGAGCCAAAGCCACTCTTGGACATGATGTCAGTGAACATGGATTAATTAAAGACACATCAATCATTAATAACCAGTCTTATCTTTGTCTACTAAATTTTTTTAATCATCTGCTTGTTGGACAGGGTACATAAACAGCCTAACAACAATTCGGCATTACATTTGTACTGCAGATGACCTGTAAAGGCTGGAGATTCTGAATTACATCTCCGCAAGGGGGTTATGTTTAAAAAGACATTATCTGGTCCGGCTCAAGGTACGAGAGGTGATAGCGCTTTCAAGGGAAGTGATCTGGCTACAGGGCGTCTTGGAAAAGCCGAACGCCTGTTTACTGCTGGCGTCTGTGAGGGGGACCTAACACGGGAGTGGCTTAAATACGACAAACTCCTCTGTTTGTGGGGAACAGCAAGTCAGAGGCAACCATCAGTGTGTGTCCAATTGCCAAGTGAAGGCATTGTTCTAACGCAACATATTCGGTGATCAATGCACAAAGTGGCACGTTAATTAGCGCATTCCGTGTGTAAGTATCTTAAGCAGTTTCCCTGCATGAAAAAGATTAGCTAGGGAGAGCTTTCATAACAGTCTGAGTCATATCATCAAGTTTATTCGGCTTTCCCTGACTCAGTGTATTCCACCACCCCCCCCCCCCGAGACGTGTTGTAACCAGTCATCCTACTGAAAATCTGGTCTTTCCCGACCCTCCACTTTGAGCTGTGTGGTGCGGCTCCAGGACAGAGGGAGGGCGTGCCGTGCTCCTCCGAAAAGACAGCCGCGCCTTAGCCCGGAAGCCGGAAGTACTGTGGTCACGTACGATCAGGCATGATCGCGACCGTGTCCTCCACGTGGAAGCAAGCGGAGTCATGCCTTGTGCGAGGCCGATCGGGTTTGACCCTACCTGACCTAAACTCCTCTCTCGTTACTGCGGCGATGTAAAGCGAGAGGAGAGAAATCAAGTCTGCAGCCAGCCTGCCCATAGTATGACCCTCAGTCTCCAAGGGTTCAGTTCTATCATTGATAGGGTTTACATTTCTATTAGCATTTGATCTGCTATTTCCTCAGCAGCTGCCTTAATCCCAGCCAACTTTCATTGTTTACCACTATATGTATTACTTCAAAATGTATTTCCACTATATGCATTACCACTATTAGCACAAGCTAGATGTTTTCAGATTTCCAAACGTTCTAATCTGTCTTTGCCACTAGCATAAATAGCTCACAATCCCACTCTCACTGTGTTAAAGGTTTTTACAGTGTCCCATCCCCCAAGCTAATTCATGCTAATAGTATCCGAACGGGGTGACCATGTCCAGCTGGGTGTGATCCCCTTGGTATATCAACCCAATGAAAAGTCTCCCCTATATAATCCCCACACTGATGCCTGGATGATGGTTACCGTTGCTATGGCGTCCTCTCATCACAGGACCACCGAGAAGCACCGCGCCATGACGTGGGAAGAAATCTACCAGCTTCCGCACAACCTGTACATCATCACGCTCGGCGTCGGGGTCCTGGTCATCATGCTGACCGTAATCCTCTGCTGCTACCTGTTCAGGTGACGACAATGTCCGCCGTGCAGGAGGCGGTCTCCACGGAAACACGCCCTTTAAACGCATTCTCAGACAAAGGAGGGAAATGTCCCCACTCCTGTCCTCGGCGGCAGTAACAGCAGAGTGCCGCCGCAGAATGCGGTTGCCGCGATTAGAGATCCCAGAGACAGGAAATGAGATCACCGTCTCAGACTCTGACTCGTGCGTTTCGTTCCGGCAGGTTGAGGCGGCAGGAGCAGAGGGAGCCGCACGGATACGAGGTACTGTCACGCGATGTCCGCGCCAGCTTTTCCCAGCATTCCTCCTCCTGGCCAGCTCCGTGTTAAAGCATTTCTCCACCTGCTTTTCATCTGGTTACTGCAAACGCATAGCGGTGTGCTGAACTCCTGGAGGGCAGGCACCTACACAGGGTTGAACTTAACCGTTAGCAGATGATGGGCTCTCGTTTCCCTCCACAGGTGGTACTGAAAAGAGCGGGGAAAAAACTGAGCCTGCTTGGCGTAAGTATTGACTCTTTCTTGAGTGAAAACGAAGGCGTGACATCTGTTCGCGTAAGGCTTGAAACCAAACGCGTTACCTAAGAGAGGTGGCAGCACCCTAGATGGGCTCCCATGGGAGACTGGTGATGTGATTAACGGTGGCTTAACTTGCCGACCCTGCAGCAGATGTGCGCCGTGTGCCTGGAGGAGTTCCAGCCCAGGGATGAGCTTGGCCTGTGCCCCTGCGATCACGCCTTCCACAAGAGGTGAGCCCCAGTCTCCCACTTAAAACTCACATCGTATCGGTGTGTTGGAGAAGAGAGAGAAATCTCTGGAAGATAATCATTGAGAAAGCTGATCCTGATGTCAACCCCCGGGCAGGTGTTTGGTGAAATGGCTGGAGATCCGAAGCGTCTGCCCCATGTGCAACACGCCCGTCTCCAAGCTGCAGTCGGACGACCGCCCTGACGCCGATGGGCCGCCCAGCCTTCAGGAAGTGTGAAATGTAGAGGGCGGGAAATCGGGACGCCAGAGCATCGCAGGAGGAGCAATGACAACCCAACCCAAGACCAATTACCCCAGAACTCCAGGCTTCCGTCTGGCCCAGCGGCCCGCGGACCACCCCTTTAATCAGGGGGCATTCTGTTGTACTTCCCAAGCCGCGGCCGACGAAGTCTGCGCCCCGTCACAGGAACTCTGTTCCTCTAGAGAACTGAGTCCACTCCAGGTACCCTCCTGTATGGTGCAGGTTCTCTCCAAACACCTTGCCCACACAGTGACGGATTAAAAGTGGAGGAATGTGTCTGTCCTGGGGACAGGTTCTCTCCCCCTGACTACAACAGATAAGGGAGCAGGGTTAATCCCATTAACTGGTTTCAGAAGCCCTTTTCACTCAATAAACCAGATGTTAAGTTATTGCAACTCTAAATGATAATAGAAGTACTTTGATCTTGCTCTTGTAATTACTAACTAAAATAAAGTGTAATGTTTTGGTGTTACTTTTTTCTCATAATACTTCATGCTTTAACCATCTCCACAATCAAACATAACCGGTCTCTGTTCTCACATGGAGATACCATTTCCCCTGGAGTGGAATAATAGTCTTACATAAAACGGGCATCTGGAGTAAGATCTGCTGTAAACAAGTTATTTACTTTCTTATGACGGAGTTAAAAGCTTGCAAAAGCCCTCTCATGAGCTCGCGTTTTATAAGTTCCACCAAACTCCACAGAGTGGTCAGTAACATTAGGACTGCGAGAGCGTCAGCAACGACAAGCTTGTGACACGTACGACCCCTTTCCAGGGCCTCGTTTAATATGGATTTCACAAGGAATCATGGGTATCAGATTAACCCTCCGAAGGCAAGATTCTCTCAGCGTAAGCCTGTTATTTGGGCGGGGGTTTAAGGAAAGAAACAGGTCTCTCGGATGCAATTCTTTTTGCTAAGAAAAGCACGACATTGGTCAACTTAAAAATGCTCTTTCGTATACCACCTTGTTCTGGGATCAGTGTTAAACGTTCGAAAGCCACTGAGAGCGGAAAGCCAGAGGGCTCTGGCGGGCAGCGTTTCTGCCCTAACCGGAGGCACTCCAGTTACCCCCAGAACGCTGGACCCTGCAGCATCTAGGATTTGGGTCTGTGATTGACTGCAGGGAGTTCTACAGGGAGGGAGGAGAGCATGGAATGATGTTTAAAGGGCGGGTTGGGGCACAGCTGCATAGTTGGGCAACTGCAAGCATTCTATCATAAAAATCTTAAGAAAACAATGTCATCAGCAACAGATACATTGTACATAGTTGGCGTGGAAAGCTGATAAAACTCAACCATTAAGGCAGTCTGTGAAGGAACCAGTGGCAGTCTAACTCATCCTTAGCCCCGCCCCATTACGTCACCCTCTATTTCTTATACAGGCTCTGGGGAAAGCCCCTTATGGACACAGTGGAGTGTACACCTACTGTGAAACCTCTTAATTACCGCATCACCCCCTTCTTGTGTCCTCTCTCGGGAGGAGTGCATAAAAAGGGTAGCAGCGGCATTTCAAACTGAAAACAGGCATAGGTTTGTGGAGATCCTTAATAAATAAAATGCACTCGCTGGGAACGAAAAGCAGAACAGAGTTCCACTTGCTTCATTAGGGGACCTTTTGGCCTATGGAATGGAAATCGGTATTTCTGCCTAAACCTAAAGCAAATCTAGTAACCATGATAGACAGTTCCGTGTTACGGACCTTAACAACACTGTCAGTTCAGACGGAGAGCAGGTGTCGCAACCTAGCATAACTTTATTGCACCCGGAACAATTTGCATTTCCTAGGTGCGCTAGTCCCGTCCAAACACAGCAGAGTCAGCCAAAGTGGAGGCCCCAGGCATTTGGCTCAAGAGCAAGCATTTGATCTAGAATAAATGCAAATGCAACTCTTATGCCCCCAGCTAAACCACCGGGGGCTTGCCTGAAACATGCCTGCATGCACGTTTATTTATAAACAAACAAAATGCTTTCTAAAGCCAGAGGGGGGCGCTATGTCAGCCATCATTGCTTGGCCCTAGGAATAAACACCACCTCATCTTCAACATCGTCGTCAGTTCTGTAAATGCTATTGGGTACCAACGTGTCACATGCAGTGTACATTTCGATAGCGTGTTAGACAATGCAGGGGAGCAGGTGTTTTGGTGTTTTTTACCTGCACTGTGAGCTCACACAAATAGAAAATATTCTTTGTGAATTTTGGACGCTCTTGCAGCAGCTGCCTTTACCATCACACAAAATAACCCTGATGAAAACTAAACACAAACCAAAATTCTTTTAGTTTTATTTACACATCGTTTGCCTATAAGAAACTGTACAATCAGGGTCATGGGATTCGCAGTGCTGGCCGGGACTATAAAAATGAACCAGGCTTAAACAGAAATGGCACATATTGAAGCGGGGATCCCAAACACATTTCACTGCAGCTGGAGATCAAGACTGTATCCTTCAACCGATAAAAAAAAAAGTATTTTGGGTCACCAAAAGCACTAACCGTACGCCGCCGTCTCGCTGGTTGTCCAACAGTGATGAGTAAGTTACGCCTATTTAGCAACGGTCTGATGGAAGCAGCTCGCTATTCAGGGCAGGTCATGTTCAGTCTGTACCTTGTCTCAGTTCGGGTCGTGAACCCAAAGTAAAGTCACTCAGGAATGACGAGCAGAACTCTAGGGATTGTAGGCCCCGGCAGCCAAAAGGAGGTTTCTGCGTGTGAAATGCAGGTGGATGACAGGCGTGGATTTGCTCAGGTATGTCCCCAGTAGGAGCTCCTGGGAGTTGTCTGGCAGGTGGATGTGGCCGGTGGCGACCGTGAAGTCGTCGGTCTCGATGTCGTCGAAGGCTTTCACCGCATCCCACAGCCTGACCGTGTTGTCCATGGAGCCTGGGTTCGAGAGAAGCGATACGGGACCAATGAGATACGGGCAATAGCGCAACGGCGACAGTCGATCAGAAATTTGACAGCAGGGGTTCTAAAGAAAATTTCCCTGCGAAGTCAGGTGAAGGGTGGTCGGCGGACAGCGGAGCTTACCCGAGGCAAGGATCTCTCCATCCCTGCTGAACTTGAGGGCGTAGATGGTGTCGGTGTGGCCTTTGAGCTCCCCGATCATCAGTCCCCGGCCAATGTCCCAGAGGAGGATCCGGCCGTCAGTAGCCCCCGATGCCAGGAACTTGCCGTTCGGAGAGAAGGCCAGGGAGTGTATCGGCCCCTGAAAGCAGACACCCTCGGTCACGCACCGCTGACCCGCTCCATTTCTACAGCAACCAATACACATGATCCTGATGCGGCATTAAAGGGGACCTTTCAAAGCCCTGCCTGCAGGAACGCGGGAGCGACGCCCCGCCCAACCCGTACCTTGTGCCCCGCGAAGATGCGGACGCAGTTGCCGTTCAGGATGTCCCAGAGCCGTACGGTGCGGTCGGCGGACCCTGTGGCCACGTAGTTGGAGTTGGGGTGGAAACGGGTGCTGGTGATATCGGCCAGGTGTCCGGCGAACATGCGGAGGGGCTGGTAGTGGTCCGTAGCCCATAGGCTTGCAGGGAAAACAGAACCGCGTGTCTTTGGAGATACACTACAAGGATTTGAATACTTGAATATTCTAAAAATCTGTACATGTATAAATTACTAATATAATTATATTTTTATTTAAATCAAAATATTTGTTCCTGTATGCAAAAGTTATATTCAAGAGGTTTTATTTTTGGGGCAGGACATGCAGGGTGTTTACTGGCCAGCATGGTTAAAATCATAGCGGGAGTGTGCAGGTTGAGAATATCAACGAGGCAGGATGAGGCGGGACGATGAAAAAACTGCAAACCTACCGAGCAACGCGGTCATGGCCCCCAGAGATGAAGTAGTAGCCGTAGGGTGAGAACTGGGCGTCCCACACTGGGTAGTTGTGCCCCTTGTACCCCACCAGGCAGGTGAAGGTCTGCAGGCTCCACAGCCTCACTGTCCCGTCTTCAGAGCACGAAAGCAGGTAGTTCCTGAAACAGGAAAGAATGGAGGGAGAGGAAGGAGGCCATTTTTATTTTATATTTTTTAAACTGAAAAACTCCATGATAGAGACATGTATGCTAGACCAGGGGTTCACAAACCTTTCCATGCCAAGGCCACCCAAACAGCATAAGCTTCTGGCCAGGGCCTCTTTAAAAACCCATTGACAATACTACAGCAAAAAAAAAAACGTGCTGAGGCCACTCTGGCGCCCCCTGGCGGCCCCCACTTTGAAAACCAAGGTACTAGATTATGAAATGGATAGTTTGTTTGCATTCCAGCCATGCCTTCATCAGACAATAACAGAGCTTCCTAATCCCTTATTATCATTAATAATTTCGAATTTTAATTGTTCATAATAAAGTAAGTTTTTTGACGGAGTGACGTGTTCAAATTAATAATTAAAACCACAATAAAAAATGTCTCTTGTACTTCCTGTGGTCTAAATACAACTAGAATTAGTTTTTGCTGTGTATCTTAGCCGCATCCCAGCCAAGCCAATCTCAGTAACATCCACCCTCTCCCGTCTTGCAGCTTTATTAACGTAGGCCGTTTGATAAAGAAATCTCCACAGCAAGCCCCCTCACCTGTCAGGACTGAAACTTATGCCGTAGACAGGTCCGCTGTGTCCATACAGGACCTTGGACTCGCTGGCTGTCCGCTCGTCCATTATCCTCTCCAGCACGTCGTCCGACTCTTTGTCGATCAGATTCAGGTCTAGCGCAGGACGAGATGCGTTTTCAGTGCTAAAGCGGCCTGGCGGACAATCGGCAGGCTGCTACCGTAAATCGGGGGAAACTCACCGGATGCTGATTTGACCCCGCGCAGTTTCTTGGGCGTGACGCTCCAAACGCGCACTGTGGAGTCGGCGAATCCCCCCGCGATCAGGCTGGAGTCGTCCGTGAAGTCCACGGCAGTCAGGCCCTGGACGGCGGGTGGACAGGGGGCTGAGGCCGTATCGCGGACCGGAGCAGTTCATACACTCAGGAATGATTTCATGTCATATGCAAAAGCAGTCAGAGACCCAGCTTCAGTGAGCCTCTGATATCGGCCAGGGTTCACAGATGCCAGTCCTCCAATGAGGCTGGTTAGTGTGCTGGCTTTCGCTGTATCTCACCGCCTAAGTGTTTAGCTGGATTCATTATTTTTATATCAACTAATCTCACCTGGTGCTTCCAGGGGTAAATTAGACAGGGGAAATTAGAGGTAGAGTGGAAACCAGCTGATCCTGCAGGCTGTGAGGAGACAATCTAAATGTGATAGTTACGGTGGAAATGTGATTGGGGGTGGGGGTGGGTGTACCTGGTACGCATTGAGGAATGTGTAGAAGCAGATGGAAGGCAGGTTCTCCGGACACAAGCGAATCCGTTTGGTTGCTTCCTTCAAATACATGATTTTATCCAGCTTATCTGAGTCCTTCAGCTCTGGGAGGGGGATCCTAACGGAGAAAACGCCAGGTTAGCCCAGTCTTGCAACGTAGGCTGAAGCGAACAACTCAATTCTGCCGTTCGCTTAAGTATCCCTAAATACAGAATATTCAGCCATTTGAAGTTGCTCAAATCAGCCCCAGGAGCTACAGCCGTACCTGGTCTGCGCGGGTGCGTTTGGATCCTGCTTCTTGCTCTTCGACCCCATGCTGTCCTTTTTGGGCTTCTTCTTCTTGGGCTTGCCCTCCTCGTTTTCAGCATCCTCGTCTTCATCGTCCAGGGGTACCTCGATCTCGGGCTCCTTCAGAAGCCCATAGAAAACCTGCACGCGGCCAAGGCCGGGGAAGGTCGACGTGATTAGCGCGGAGGTCGCGGAAGACGGATCTTCGGACGGGCAGAGACAGGCCTGTCCCATTTACTCCAAACAACCTCTGTCCCACCAAAAAAGCTGATTGATCCAGCTCAGGGGTTCCCATGCCTGGACCCATAGGCCCCCATGTGTGCAGGGTTTTGTTCCATTCAAGCACTTAAGAAAATGAATAAACTAATACATTCCCCAATCAAACCAGTCTTTCCTTGCCGTACTGAGGCTGATAGCTACTTAAAGACAGAAGGGAAAAACCAGCTAAACAGAGCAGCAAGTACCCATCGCACCCTATAAACCAGCTAAACAGAGCAGCAAGTACCCATCGCACCCTATAAACCAGCTAAACAGAGCAGAAAGTACCCATCGCACCCTATAAACCAGCTAAACAGAGCAGTAAGTACCCATACATAAACCTGCTAAACAGAGCAGCAAGTACCCATCGCACCCTATAAAGCAGCTAAACATAGCAGAAAGTACCCATCGCACCCTATAAAGATGCTAAACAGAGCAGTAAGTAGCCATATATAAACCTGCTAATTTATAATTAAACAGAGCAGTAAGAACCTGTCTCACCTTAGCCTTGTTGGCCTCCCGTTTGGCCTCCCCCGCCAGACTCCCCGACATGCTGTCGATCTGGCTCTTGCTGCGCGGCATGCCATCGAAGATGTCGATGTAGAGGTGCTCCTGGATGATGTTCCAGATCTGGTTGTTCTGCCGCTCCTGCAGATGCCTCTTCAGCAGCTGGTAGGAGTCCCTGGAGATGCGCAGGACGAACCTGCTGGTGCGGAAGTCTAGCAGGGTCTCGTTGCCCTTCATGTGTTCCTTCTTGGTCAGCCCGGAGAGCACCCGCAGGTCGTCTAGGTAATAACACTCCTGATCGCCGTGGTACCTGAGGAAGCAAGAAAGAAAAAGGGGAGGGGGGGGGGGGGAATAAAAATAATTTTAACATACAAATTATACCTTAAAGCAATCTCATGAAGGGGCAGTCAACAGGCACATCCATCGCTTCGGAAACGTACTTTTCAAAGAACTCCTTGGCCTCTTGTTCATGGTTGTTGTACACAAGCTCCAGATACATGTGAACGAACAGCGGGTAGAAAAGCTGAGATAGTTCTGCGCGATGACAATCGAGGACCGACTCGATGAATTTCTTCAAGCCGCTGTAGTAAACCTGGTATAAAGCCGGGTCCCCCTGCTGGCTGTATGCAGAAAGGACGACGCTCACGTCCGGCTGATCGTCCCCAACATGGGATATCGGTGCTAAAGAAAACAAAACATTCAGGCATGAAATTCGTTTAAAGCCATCATTTACTTTAATGTGCAATGGTTCGATTCTGCAATAGGAAACTTGGGTGGTCAGTGGAAAATTCAGGCACTGTATTACAGGGCCGTAATTATAATATATATTGGGGTGGACGTATCCCCAATGTTGACTCTATGGCTACGTCTCTGCTTTATTATCTAGCTGGCTTGTTTTAGTGATGTGCCAAAACAGATGAGTAACAGAGTGAACAGCATGGGCTGCGCACGAAAAGTTGACAAAGTCTTAACAACTAACGGATATTAGTAGTTTTTGTTCTTATTGTCATACACCACACCACAGTAGGATGCGGGGTTACTTATTAGAGAAGCTTTTCAACAACTGCGTTGTAACAGAACTTTTGCTCCAGTGCATTATATTCTGGATACAAAGCCGGTTTGTGCAACTACAAACTAGATTAATGCAGCAAACTGCTGAGGTTAGCTCTGAGTGTCTTGTGGAGTTAACGGGACATGAACTTGGCTGTTAACACAGACAGATTTGGGGTATTACACGCTCCACGTGAATGCTCACCCGAATGTCAGGGCCACCATAAACAAGACAATCAATAGATGCTGCACATTCGCAGTAAATCGTCGAAACAGAAGTGCAAGCTCGGTTAAAGACTTGGTTTTAATGGTATTTCCTCAGACATAATCGGGTTTTTTTTAAGTTGCAGAAGCAGACAAGCTACCTTTTGTTGGCGCCGGACCTGTTGCGGCGCTTGGGGCGACAGCGGCGTTGGTCACTCGATTAAGAAGAGAGGAGGCATCCGCACCCTCAGCATCGATATTCGCTTCACCAGTTAAGCCTGCTCTGCTGGCTTCGGAGCCCGGCGAGTCCTCTTGCTCGTCCAAGAGACCAGCCTCTCGACGCAAAATTTCGACTGAATCCGTCAGTTTATTCCTCTTAAGAAACTGCAGCACAGCTAGCAACGTCTGCTGGTCTTCAGCCGTCCCTGCTTTGGTGTGTTTCGCTGTCCCGACAGACGCAGTAGAAACCGGAGACGAGGGAAGCAATCCACCGACCGCAGCAGTATGATTTCCTGTGGCATCGTTTAATGTTTCTGGCTTTATTTCTTTCTCGATCTCTGGTTCGACCTGCACATCTTGTACAGCCGCCATTTTCCTCCATTAATTACGTCGTACGGATGTGGGTTGCTCCAGTTAGAGCGCTCTACTCAGCAGTGCCTTCTTCTGCGTTTAGACTTTAATGCTTTAGCAGAGTCAATAAATGATACCGCCATCTACTGTACTGGAGTGTAAAATTTGTGAAAAAAGAGTAAAGATTTTACTGCTTAACTCAGCGTCATATATTTTCTGTAATAATAATATCACATCGTTTTATTCTACTTATAAATTATTGTACAAAAATGTAAAGTTTCATATTGCCTGATTTTATTTCGCGAAAAGGACATACACCACGCATACTCAAGTCGAGGACAGTATATGCACAGTTATACCAATAGGTGGAGACTCGGCTATGTCTTTTCTTCTCTTGCGATTTCTCAAATGTTTACAAGGCGACAAACTATCGGGTGTGACCTTTTTCAGTCCTTCATTCAGTTCATTCTTCTCTGTGGCTTCTATGAAGTGGTTTATACTGTTTTCGCACATACATCCTCAATAGACTGTACTCCACATTTATATCTGTCTGGTGTTTTTCTATGGATATATGAAAATGAAATAAAAAGTTACACCTTATGTTAAATTCTTCTTTCAGCATAGATGCATGTCAAGTGTTTGCTATCTGGTTTTGTGTTGCAATCCTTCTCTATTTACAACTGTAAAAAGATGTGTCACAATTGAAATGCAAATTTGTTAAAATGTGGTTTTGATTATGTAATAACTACGATCTGCTGTTATCTCTATTTTGAACTGGCTACCCTTCACAGTCAGTGAAGTTCATGTGATGCAACAAAGAGTCAAAATCGTGAAACAGCTCAATTCATGTTTAGTTTTCTATCGAAAACGCGAAACATTTATTAAATACAAAGAGATTAACGTGAATGCCAAAGTAGTGTCTTGCTGATTTCTCGATAACTGTTCAGGAACTTCTCCTGCCGGTTCTATGACCGGCTCGCCAAGCCGCAGATACAGAGATTCAGCGGTAAGGGCAGATTTACTAAAGTTTCCCTTTTTAAAACTAGATTTAATGTTTCGCTATATATTTACATTTTTTTTCAATTTACTCGATATTTCATCTGTCAATTGCAAGGAAGCGTTCCATTTGAGTATAATATAAATGAATGCAAAAACATAAAATATATTATTAATTGTTAATGTGTTTTTTATTGCACATTTTAGGCTTTTAGTTGCTAATTAGGAGACGAACGATATACAATCGATGAGATGTAAATATTTGTAAACAACAACCTATATATTCGGTCTTGGAAAAACCTTTTTTCCATTTGCTCTCTGTCCGTGTTTTCTGCAGTCTTCGTGTTCTGAAGCGAGACATTATCCTACGCTGGCATAGTGAACAACACATTGCACCTAGTAGTCTGGGTGTGGCAGTGATTTTGTCAGGGTCTGCTGCATCAAACGTTTTTTTCCTCTTTCAAGGATTATATGCCAAGAATTCTGATTTAAAGTTATTTTTTTTCTTGCAAACCGCTTTCTTGCTAATTTATCTCTTAACGCTGATGCTCTTGACTTTAGACTCAATATCATTGATTTGGAATCAATTGTTGTTTGCATTCCCTTCACCCTCCCTACCTCATCAAAACACTGACATCCAACACTGCGATAGATGCGAAGCTCCCTGCAGTGTGTGATAATGAAAGGAGAGACAGCCACCTAGACTCCACATTGACTCCACCATAGATTAAAGCTGCACACAGAACAGATTAAAAGTGTGTACAGGCGCACAAAAAGAGTTTGAATGGCTAGGAAGCCTGCCATTTACGGAAGCCCAGTACAGACAGCTGCTTGTCAGTTGTTAATTGCTCTGTTTGCTTATAGCGAAATAACCAAAATGCAATCATTTTCCTGCCCTTAGAATTTAAATGGGAATAATTTCTTCAATCTGAGATTTAAAATACTGTTCGGAAAGTGTTCTGTGCTTCTCCAATAAAACAATCAGTACTGTCACAACTGCTACTGTGTCAGTGTTTACACATCTGCTGTGTCAGTGTTTACACTTCTGCTGTGTCAGTGTTTACACTTCTGCTGTGTCAGTGTTTACACTTCTACTGTGTCAGTGTTTACACTTCTATTGTGTCAGTGTTTACACTTCTGCTGTGTCAGTGTTTACACTTCTGCTGTGTCAGTGTTTACACTTCTACTGTGTCAGTGTTTACACTTCTCTCCAGCCACTTTTGCAGGCAGTTTACCAGACACAGGTTTGCATCAATGTGTGTTTTTTTTACCACATCTGCAGATCACTTGGGATCCTCAGTAGTAATTATCAAGCTGCACTGACTGCTGGTTGGTGCTGATTTACTGTTGGTGTGCGTGCAGCAGATTGTGAAAAGGACAGGCCTGCGCTCATAAGGGCGGCCATGGGACCTTCTCCGTATGGGCGGTGGGGGCTGGGTTATCCTGCAGTGGGGACTGTGGGGGTACGAATGCGGAACCGTAAAAAACAACAGCAGCAACGCCCCAGAATAAGAGTCGGAGGGGCGGGGGAGGTCTCAGATGAGCCCAAGCAGCGTCACACGAAGCAATGCGGATGCTGTGCCGCCAACGATACCGCTGAGCCAAAAAAAAAGAGCACATCTACACCCGCAGTTCCTTTATTTCACTTTCCCTAAAGTGCCTTAAGAAC
Source organism: Hiodon alosoides (assembly GCA_025775065.1). Classification (NCBI taxonomy): domain Eukaryota; kingdom Metazoa; phylum Chordata; class Actinopteri; order Hiodontiformes; family Hiodontidae; genus Hiodon; species Hiodon alosoides. Next base: position 13,500 of record JAOYSI010039343.1, read on the forward strand.
CGCTAAAGGGAATTCTCACTGAGCATCTCTGTATTGTTCCAGCTCATAATACCTGGGTAATAAAGCAAGGGCAGAGAGAGGCTACAGAGTCCCTGCAGGTCGTCTGGTTGGCATTGGAGGGGTGTGAGGGAACAGCTGAGCGAGGCTCCCTTGCTCAGAGGGCTGCGTGCCGAGCTGGACCTGCCAAAGCAGCAGCTGTCTCCAACCTCTAAAGCCTTGCAAAACGACGTGGCCTGTCAGAGGATTACAGTCTAATATTCATCTGGGGACGGACTACTATCAGGGCTTTCCAGTATTAGCATTCTGTATGTAGTTGGCTCGTTGTGTGCCGATTTGTTTATTTATTTCTGTTCATTATAAATCCGGGTTGATTTGTTTATTTATTTCTGTTCATTATAAATCCGGGTTGATTTGTTTATTTATTTGTTTATATTAAACATATTATCAGAAGTTCAGGCTGCCCCTGTGTTTGTAAGTCAATAAGGCAACCCAGAGCAGAACTGTCTGGTTAAAAAATGATCATATTTCCATGATCAATTGCAGTCACTCCATGAAATGTTGATAGCACACATTGATCTATATCTATCTATATTTCTATGTCCATTTGTAGTTTTGAAAAGTAACAATAGTTTGAAAAGTAGTTTGAAAGGTAGCAATAATACCTTGGAGAAATAATTCCTTTCAGATTTTCCTTTAGGCAGGCATCCTGTGGCTTGGGTGTGTTTGAACACCATCCAGGGTGCCCGTAGCGCTGCACCTAGGGACAGCCAATCCGACAGGACTGTTAAAAGTGCTAAGAGGGTCCCACAGTTATGTGTAGAAACACTTAGGATTGGAAGAACGTCATGGTATTGAACACAGAGCCTAAAGTAAAATGCATTTTAAAAACAGTAATTTATGGTACTTGCTTGTTGGTTGATGTATTAGCTAAGAAAAAAAGCATAATTATGTTAACTGTAAAGTCAGTGCGAGTCTTATTGTCTTTGACATGAAACAGATTAAAAATTAATTAAAATATAATTTTAAATTGAATTTAATAATTTATCCTGGGATTACGGTGATGTTACTGCTGGCAATGTAGAAGCTAACGGAGCATCCATTCCTGGACTCATTAATGGTTAATTATGTTCTGATTTAAAAATATCTGATACCCACCGCTCATCCGCATTACAGCATTGTTATTCAAATATCTTACCGTTAAATTTAAACTTTCTAAGGCTACACCAGTATTTGTTTCAGCTAATACTGCTTTAGATTTGCACCGCAACAACCGCAATTATACTACATTACACCTAAACATGCATGCAAAACATTTACCGGCACCTGTGCATCACACAGAAATGTGGAGGTCTTTCAGGGTCCCACCATAGAAACCAGATGAATGCGTTCGACTCTTTGAACAGTTTTCTTTGAAATGTTCCTTGCGTGTTAAAAGTGCCCTGAACGCAGAGAGCGAGTCCCAGTCCACAATGTTGGAGGAGATCAATAATTCATGAAGACTTAGTCACCCGCAGGAGAGGGGGAATGCTCAGCTTAAAAAAGAAGCAGAAATTTCACTCGAGGTTCACAACCGGGGGAAAATGTCCTCAAACATTTATGATGTCTTGCATTAGGGCTGGATGTCCCAAATGGGACAACAATTCCCTATTTATAATCTGCACCTGCTTCATGAGGTTTGATGCATTTGTCTGATTTCTACAGCAAAATCCGTAAATACAAAATATTTTCAAAACCAATGCCTCCCTTAATTCATAATCAGCTGCATAAGAAAGCTAATTGATCTTAAACCAAGGTTTGTTGAAAATTTACTGTGAGCTTGGTCAACCATTCTTAACGCCAAGGACAGAGAACTAAGACATGACTAATGACGGGGTGACCACGGAGGAAGGTGTCTGAGACTAAGCCCCGCCCACGGGTGTCCAGAGGTTACCGTCGGCTTTTGTTCATCTGATTGAAATGAGGGCGTGTTTGGCCCTGCGTTGCCAAGGAAGCATGGCTGTAAATTCATCAGCGTCCAATGAGCACGTAGGTCTGGACACAGCCTTTATCACTGCATCAAGGCTGTCAGTGAGAGACGGAAATATCGAGTCTCAGATTCCATTGGAAAATTATTTTGGCCCCCGGAAGCCTGCTATTGTGCTACAATGGAACCCCTCAACACAGACTCACCATATATTCACTCATATATTCAAAGTACATCTTTTCCTTTGATGAATTTGAAAACAATATCGTCATTAGTGCGATCCATTTCTGTAGCCTTAAACAGTTTATTATTCATGCTACGTCATTGTTCAAGATCATGACTGCATCTGGTTGGAGAAGCAGTACTGCACATACAGAGAAATTGGCTCGCATGCTAATGTCGCTAAAACGTTTCCCTCATGGATTCTCAAACGCATGCAGATGCCATGATTTCCGAGTACCGCGCTGTCCTTCACCAACATTCATTGCCTCCCACGTTGTTGACGTTCCGTATTCTAAAACTCCAAAACACCGCATGTGCATTAAAACTCAGATTTTATTACTTGATCCCGGTAGGTGTTTTGCTGATGGAGAGGGAAGAGGTAGGAAGTGGGTGGTGGTGGTGGAGGGGCGGCTGCTTGACAAGGATTTCCAGCAGATTCTGTGAAACTCTAAGTGGGACCCCAGGCAAATCGAGACAGATTGCGCGCTTCAGGTTTAAACAGTGGCCCTCCATTTTAGCGTCTTAAGTTAATGAATTGACGGGCTTTTTTCTGCTCCCTTGGGGTCGAGCACCAGAGGCCTGACAACCGCAGGACACACAGGAGGGGCAGGGTGGTGGGGATGGCGGTGATGCTGTGCTGGATGAGCACTCAGCTCTCTTGACAGACATGGCGGACGTGGGCGGTTTGGTCCCCTGGGGGGTGTTTGAGGGTTGGGCAGCATGGCCAACAAGGTCTAATTGCTCTCGTGAGCCTGGCATGCAGAAGGGATCATTTCAGATGTGTGTTTTCTTTGATTCTGCTGTTTAATTCCCTGCAGGGCCTTGGGCTTCTCTGCTCATGCTCTGGTTGTCACCTGTCATTCCCGCGTAAGGTGGTTATTTAAATGGTGGCCACAAAGCGACTGTCCCTGAGTTTGGGTTTTACTATCTGTCAGTCCGGGACCGCGATTTAAATGGACAGGAGGACTGTCACAGAAACGTCAGTAAAACCTCATGAGCAATTCTGTGTGAACAGTGGCTATGGAAGCCCCTTCACTCCGTCACTCTGTCCGTCTCGAATAAGGGGAACCCTCCTTCCTGTAGAGCACTTTATGCTAGGACTCCACCCACCCCTGTCAGACGCATTACGCTGGGGATCAGGATGCATCTCAGGCGTGTTGCCCTAGGGCTCTGTTCCCTTATGTAGAACATTACACCGGGCTCGGCTCCTCCACCTCAGCTGTGTTCCACCTGGCTCTACCCAGCAGGCAGTGCCTCAGTGGCCTCTTTGGCCCAAGAAGCTGAACGGGCGGCCAACGCAAGGCTTACCCAGGGAGGACCAAATCGAATTAAAACCGAGACTTAGGTGAAGCATGGTGGGATATCTGCTGGGAGGTCAAAGGCCAGGCTGGCTCTCTCTCTACCTCTAAGTGTCTGCATGTGGCCAGTGAATGAGAATACTTAACAGTCGTGCGGACTATTCAGGGTATTCCAGGTTTTCTGTTTGTTTGTTTCCTATTTAAAAAAAAATGCTTTACACAATATCACACTGAACAGGCTCATAGACTTTATGAAATAGATTGAAACCATTTTGACAAATCCTTGCATACAGTCATGCCTATACAAGCATTGTTGCCAAGTGCTGTGTGTCTTTGCTGCTGGAATCTCTGTTACTCCTTAGGAGTGTTAATGAAAAATCACACATTTCATAAGAGAGCGCTGACACACAAGTTTTTATTTTTAATTAACTGAACAGAGACCAATTTTCACACATCAGCATAGTAATAGTATATGGCTAGGGTGAAGGATCAGTTGATAAAAAGAGGTTAGGGTATAAAAAAAGTTAAGAATATGCATATTAGCACGGTAGCTATTTGCCAGTGCTTTGATTGGTGTCGGAACGGCTAGTACTACAGACTACCATGGAAACAAACAGCATTCAAAATAGAAAATAAACTACATTGCCAGGGTGTGCTGGTCCCTGCTCTCTGAAGGCAGTGGCCATGGGGACAGACGGGCTTGTGTGTTATTAGCGATTACCTGACTGAACAGTGGATGGTTTTATCTCTGGCGATCGCCACAGGATGGCTGCCCGCACACAGAACGCTGTTCCATTACAATCCTATCCCAGGCACGTTGATCCTTATCGTGATAGAACCCCCGGACATGACCTGAAAACTTAAAACCTCCATTACTAATCATCCAATGTAGATGTTAAATATTTTGACCCATCAGGCTTTTTGCAAACGCCGCATTTCAAGCAGAATTGATGACTGGGCCCAGGGCTTTGGTCATCTGAATAATGAGGCAATAAAATGCGGGGTGTACGAGGATCAATAGCTATTTATGCATGGGGCCGTGTCTGTACACCATCCCAGAGCCAACTTTTCACCTAGTCAGCACATCAGCAGTAAACCGCCCCCAGCGGGTGGGGCAATATGTCAGCACTACCACAGTAGGGAACGTTCGGGTTTTCAGAGCAAACAGCTGCACCTCCTACCTGCTGCCATACAGGGCACCTTTGGAAGCTGCACCTGACTTTGATGTTGTCCTTACTTCTGAAAAAGCATTTCAGTCACACTGTAAATGGCTTTCAATAGGTAAATTTGGGTAGTGGCTATACTTTTTGTGGTAAATAGTGTGACATTTGTTCTTTCAAATTATTTATTTAAATTATTATTATTATTTTTTTTTTTAAGTATAATATTTAATTCAACTGCATCCCCTACCAGGACATATGAATGAATGGATGAATAAATATTTAATATTTTGTCTGTGGCAAATATTATTTTTTTGTCATCATGTCATGGGCAGCTTACAAGGGATTTTCTTTTTAATTCTGTGATATATCATTCTTCATTCAAGTACCAAAATGACTTTCTGACATCCCTTCAAAAGCTCAAAAAAGCATTGCCAATTGAGAATGTTTCCAGATTGCTCTTGGAGGAAAGAACCAAGAATTATGGGAAGCCTGAGTGTGAGAATATAGAGAAAAGGACAGTGACTTACCCTCCTGGGGGAAGGGCTTTAGTTTTTACAGTGGTGCGGCAGAGAAGGACAGTGACTTACCCTCCTGGGGGAAGGGCTTTAGTTTTTACAGTGGTGCGGCAGAGAAGGACGGTGACTTACCCTCCTGGGGGAAGGGCTTTAGGTTTTTTTCAGTGGTGCGGCAGAGAAGGACTGTGACAGTAAAAAGCTTCGACGGAGAGCAGGGGTGTGGGAGCAGAGGGACGAAACAGAGGAGTCACATATTTATAAACGTCCTGCTCGTGTGCTGCGTGCCGCGCCAGGGGTAGGTTCTTACATCACCCAACCCCTCCACCCCACCTCCGGGGAGGGGGGGGCTTGTAATGGCCACCGTGGGAGCAGGCTGTGTCAGATATTCACAATGTGTCATGGCTCTTCACTCATCTTCTGTACCCCTTTGATGTCTACCAGGAACTGATCATTCGGGTGCAGTATTCATTCGTCCAAGATAAATAAATCATAACTTATTTCTTATAAAACTACAGATTTTTTTGGGTGCCTCATGTTCTTTTTGCTGCTGAAACATAAGGAGCTGGAGACTGTTATAACCTTGTCTTACGTACCTCTACATACAATGTTCAGTGGTTTTCATCCTGATTATAATTTGGATTGTGAACCCTATTTCTAGCAAACAGATTGCTTTCTGCTCTCTCAGGGGGCCAAAGCTACTTCCAAGAAATAATCAAGGTTGGTCCCATTGGGTTTTTCATGGCTTGTCACAATTTTTAATTACACACTTCATTTACTTTTCACTCCCCTGGACTGAACTGGCCTCACTGCAGAATACCAAACCATAGCTCACATGAATGGTTCTCATGTGGCCACAGCAGGGTGCAGGCACTCACCAGTAGTCCCCTTGCCATTAAAAGCCTTCCCACAGAGAGGAGCAATATTAAAGGTCTAACATGGACAACAAAGTCATTCAGACTATTCCTGTTATAAGCTTAATTGCACCGTTAAAAGAGTTTGCATGTGTGTGCAAGTGTGTTTGTGCGTTTGTCTGTTTATGTGTGCATGTGCGTGTGCATGCATGGAGGTTCTGGAAGGCAGCCATAGAGAAGTTTGCCCAGGCAATAGACAGAAGGACGACCTGCTTCCCAAAGCAGGAATTAAATGAATGAACTCATTGGATCCTGTGAAAATGCGGGTTTTATGGGAGAGACAAGGTGGAGAACTGCCACATCCCCTCCTCCATCCCCCAATGGCATCAGTTCCAGCTGTCTGAGCGCCCTGGTTAAGCAGATGCGTACAGAGCTGTCTCTGCTGGTGCGTTGGGGTTGCCTCAGCTGCACTGCTGGGTTAGAATCCACAGCCTGTGAACAAGGGACTGTAGCCTTGTGCGTGTCAGCGGGAGAGGGGGGCTGTAATGAGACACCTGGACCTTGGACTGCAGCTGAGTCCTGGCCTGTACGAGGAGGGCCTCTCAGTGAGGTTCCCGAAATTTGAAATATTAACGTATTTAAACGTGTCGGTGTCAATGTCGGTTTATCAGAGTCTCAATTGTTTTCGTTTCTAACTAAATCAGTGTTTTCTATGGAACAGCGCACACACGATGCAAACAAATGGACTTTTCAGATGGACGATAAATTGATTTATTCATTTTATTCAGATATTTACCAAACCGAAGCACTTGGGCGGTGAGAATTTTACAGGGCGGGAGCACAAAAGAAAAATCAGCGTTAAACATCAAGACGATTTAAAAGTCGGTCAAATTTCATTTAGAGTGCCCGTGAAATCCAGCTGCGTTGCAGTTTATGCGCTGAGAGGGTCTCGCATCATAAACTAGAGTTGTGGACACGTCTCACTCCCGTAAACCTGGGTGAATAATGATGTGCTTCGTACCGAGACAACCGGGTCTAATATTCCTTCACCTACGCACCTGAACCTAAGCATAGACTGCTGTAACCACCATTAGAAAAAGCACTAATTCGTAGCAAGATGTAATTCCTGACAGTGTAGAAGATGTGCTGTGAATGTAGATATAATACATTATACTGAGGACAACCTATCTTTGTCTATACGCAGAGGAGAGTGGGTTCTTAATTCTCTCAGAAAATTGCTTCCTTATCAGTTATCTTCAAATGTTATAAAAGGTAGGCTAATTAAAGAAGGTAATCCGCGAGCCATTCAGTCTTTAACTCTTTTCTCATTTGTCTGGACAGGGTGTGGAAAAAATGAGAGACGTGATTAAAATGTGGGCCAGATAGTGTACGGTTACCTAAAGAACGCGTCATTGTGCGGACAGTCAGGAGGATATTCAGGGTTCCTCGTACTCTCGCTGTTCTCTTTGCTATGCTTGGTTGAACTTTTATTAATCCCATGGAGCTGGAGGTGATGTTCTTCCCTAAAAGTAATTATAATATAAAATATCCAAGACTATTCGTTCGCCAAATAGACGTGGTTCTTCAAGTCTCTGTTCTTAACACGATCAGAGGCTGTTTAGTTGCCATTGTTGTTTTATAATAGAAAGCAACCACACTCCGCCAGTTACATTTCGCATCTGTAAACACGACATGAACTGATAACGAAATAGTCACCGGGGCACTGAGATATAGTTATACGGTTCATAGAAGACCTAACAAAATTTTCTCAGCTCTGAAACTGAAACACTAAAAAGCATCAGAAAGACGTACTTTCCAATATATATATATATTTTATATTAAAACATAATTTATGCTTTCTGGAGCGCGGCTTATGAAAACACAGGTGACCGATGTATTTCCATCTGTCCATGTCAGAAAGTTAGAGAATCCTCACTGGCCAAATCTGCACCAGCCGTCCCCGCAACGGAGTAGTTGGGCTTTTTAGGCTAGAAATAATCCCCGCTGCTTTTGTATTCGCGTCGGGCGGTGCAGGACTTTTTTTTCGCAACTTGGTAGACCGTTATTTACAGTGGCGGCTGGTGGAAATTTCTAGGTAGGGCTGTACCATATACAACCATTTCAGCGAGCATCCCAGTATGATTAAAATTCAAAACAGTGAAAGTTAAAGAAGAAGTTTAAGGAAAACAGTTAAAGGGATAGTTCCCCCAATAATTCTGTCATCATTCACTCACCCTCATGTTGTTCCAGACCTGTATGACATTCTTTCTTCTGTGGAACACAAAATAATATATTTTGAAGAATGCTGGTAACCAAACAACATGGTGCCCACTTCCATTATATGGACACCCCCCCCCCCAAATATCTTCTTTTGTGTTTTGCAGAAGAAAGAAAGTCATATAGGTTTGGAACAACATGAGGGTGAGTGAATGATGACAGTATTGTCATTTTTGGGTAAACTGTCCCTTTAGGAGAAGGACATATTCAAAATAATATACAATCTTGAAAATGTCAACTGACCTCTTACACATGGAAGTATTTGAGATTTATTTAAAAATATCATAACATGAACAAATGTACACTACCAGTCAAAGCTTGAGTTTATCTGCTTGACACCTGGTTATTCATTAAGCAGCTATGAGGAATTAATTTCGAGCTGTGTAGCGATGTTCACTCTTCCCAATATATGGCTAGCTTGACAGAATTATCCATGTGTGCCCTGGTGTTTTCGTGTTTCCTTACTTTCTCAGAGAGGTGCTCCTTATATCTTGCTGTCGCTGTCGCTGTCCATGTTGGATCTGTCTCTGTTGTTTTAAAAAGCAAGAACGGAAAGCAAAATAACGCATTAGCATAACCGCACCCACATAGCTAGGCCTTTTTGGTGTACCCACTACGAGAGAAGCCGGCTTCCTTTACGATAAAATAATCACCCCTTTCGGATTAAATTTGAGGACGCTGGTTGGCTAAATTTTATGTCCTGTCTTGAATATGCTCATATCTTGAATCAGCAATTGGCTAAATTGCCCTAGCGCCCTCTATTGACCAGCCGCCACTGGTTATTTATCTGACCCATTTGATATATCTAACCCGTTTTCAGCGCCCCGGAGTTTAAGGCAGGAATATTTTCACCGAGTCGTCGTCGTTACTTCAGGCCTGCTGCTGTCGTTGTTTATTAGTCTTGCAAGGTGTCCCTAAGTGATTCGGATCTCCATCCTTTATTACCAGCGTTAATTTAACTATATGGACCCCAGTCATAAACCGGTGACAGGTTCACGATGTTCAAACAAATATCCCAGATCTTTGGGTTTATATGCAGAATTGAGAATAATACTGGGCCTGATCTTAATCAAGGAATCTAAAAACGGTTAAATGGCTGGAATTAAAAATGATTTAAAACAACTTGTAATTGCTTAATGTCTATACTATAACAGCATTAGACATACGTTTTTTTTTTTTTACATTGCTTTGCTATTAGAAATGTGTAATTACTAACGACTCTCTCGACGTCGCTGCCTTCAACTGGATGATGATGTGCTTGTCTTTAGGGATAGGGCGGTGCGTTTTTCTGTCTCCAACCAAAACACGATCATTGTTTGCCTCCGAGGTTAGACAGTTTGAGAGGTACCTGAAACTCGGAACCGAGCCTAGCTTAATGATTGTCCCTCCTTGTACGACTTCTTTCTTTTAGATGTTACAAATATATAGGCATAGGGGTTTGATTAGTCTACAACTTACACCCGAACATTATCAAAAATTATGCATGATTCCCGTCTTCCTAAACTGGCAGGTGATCATCAGAAAAAAGTTTTGACTCTAAAAACTCGATGCATTTATGAACTGCCTGACAGCTATCTGAAAGCGCTCATACCGTTGAAAAGAGGGTTTCTAATTTATTATCCAGTCTTAATTTCCGGTGTAAGATGTTTGAAGTCATACAAGTTCACAACAACAAATCTATAACTGAGAGGGAGAGACGTCCCTGTTAGTATTACATTGGCAACAGGTGTCCTTATCTAGCACACCTATTTCTACAGATTGATTATTAGTTTAATTTAGTCTGGCTCTAGGTGTCCTTCCTCTTTAAACCTGCAAATCTCTCCAGTTTTGTAACTGCCTTTTGCAGTTCATCACATTTTATCTACAATGTTGCCTTGCCAAAATGCATCTTTTCTTCAATATTGCTATTACCAGTGGGTCGTTTAATCTCGCTCGAGAAAGTCTCTGACAACGTGCAAAAAAGTATTCGTTTTATACAATTAAATAATTAAATTAACTGCTCGAAGGGTTTTCCACCGATAAATTAAATGTTAAAATCCACACAAAAAAAACTGCGTTATCGTTTGTTTTCTTTCTCTTCACAAAGAGGAATCCCAGGCCGCGTTGCCTTGGGGCTCCATTGAACACTGATTAAGAGGTGCGTGCTGTTCCTCCATCCCCGAGCTGTGTGGTGGATATTGTCTTCAGCTGTACTGCTGTGCGGCAGCGACGTCCCAATTGGGGGATGGCGTATAAGGAGAACGCCCGGTTTGTCCTCCACCTTAACCCTGCCTTGAGTCGATAATTACTTGCTACCTATGTCTGAGTTGGGAAAGCAGAATAGCGCAGTGCGTGTTCTTCCACCATGATTTAGCCGTGTGGTAAGATTATATTATTACCGGCAATGTTATTTTTACTGTTATATGTCAATACTCCTATAGGCTTCTGTTTCATTTTTACGTTGATTTTTTTTATTTTTACTGGTGAACTGACTTGACAGGATAAGGATGGCTTTGGCTTTTTGTCCAAGCTGTCTGGTCTGGACATGTCGCCTGCTGTCTTTTTTTAGACATCGTCTGCATTGTTTGATCTTGGGATGGCGGTATCGCAAAATAAAAAAGAGCTTTCCCCATGAAAGCGCCGAGGGAAAGGGGGCGCGCTTGGTCTTCCACTGGCAACTGTAATTGCTGTGTCACGTTGAGTCTGTCTCTGCTATTTATAGCGGCAGGAGCGCGGATGCTGCTTCTCTAGGAAACCTCAGTTTTCTCAGCACGGTTCTCTGAGGGATGACACTCATATGTGGACACGCACTCGAGCTCTATTACAGTTTGTATTTAGTTACTTACTTTCTTCTACTTTGTGAAATTCTGACTTGTTGAAGGAGTATGACCAGCTGCAGTGCCTCAGTGTGTAAATCAGCTTATCCCCTTATATACCAAGACCGAGATCCCCTAGTACAATTTGAATATTACTGACTGATTCCCCCTAGACAGATTCTAAGGTGTTTCTGCTTCCTGAAAATAATTCATGGCTGTCGTAACACTTAGCTGTTGCTGTCTTGTCTACTGTTAATGTTATTCATAGCTTAACTCAAACTCGGAGGGGGAGGGTAGATCACATGACGGTTTTCACAGACAAAGCTGACATGATTGAACCTGCAATGCTTTATTCTGTCTAGCCTCCAGGACTGACTCTAGGAGCAATGGTCTTCCTTACTGCACCAATGTTTTTCATGCTATTCAGACCTAGGAAGACCCTAAAGGCTAGAGAGACAAATAGGACACCCTAAATAATAAGTATTTCCACCTTGTTAGCTGACTAAATTGTGTGTCAGCATTATAGGAAATGTCCTTTGTTTTAGGGAGAGGAGTTGTTGTTGTTGGAACCCTGGCTATCTGAGAGGTTATCTGCCTGTCTAGCACACACAGGGGTCTTGGGTCAGTTCTCACTGGGACGCCTGCTGTTTGAAACAGCGATGTCAGGCCCACGGCTGAGGCTTTCTTCTCCTCCCAGCTAAAGAGGCCACAGTAGCGGACTGTGCAGACAAACTTTGGGCATGTTCCCCTGCGACGACATTATGAATCAGCGCTTTAGGGATCATCACTGTCACATCTCTGAATCATAACTGGAGGAATCCTCACTGTTACATCTCCGAATCAGAACTGGAGGGCTCATCACTGTCACATTCCTTAATCACCACTCTAAGGGTCATCACTGACACACTTCTGAATTAGCGCTTTGGGGGCACTGGTGTCACAGCTATGTTTCAGCACACAATGATTCATCTCTGCTACATCATTGAATCAGCACTTTGTGGGGGGGCATTGCTTTCTGGTTAGAATGTGTTCACTTTGCGACCTCCTGAGTGACTCAGTCGGTAAAAGGCACCCAGCGCAGACTGAGCCCTATTAGCTGGATTTCACAGGTTCAAATCCAGCTCGTGTCCTTGACTTGGAGTGAGAGAGATCAGCAGCAGCACATTGTTGGCAGAGAGCCGCCTGGGTCGGGGTGGGCTAAATCAGCAGGGTTTCTCTCAGCTTGTTGCTAACAAGGGTGCCTTCAGGCTTTCAGTGCTATCGGGAGGGATGTGTCTCTGCTCCAATCAACGCCGAATCTCTCAGGAAAAGAGACACATTTGGCGACTACAGTTAGGTGCAAAAAAACATATATATGTATATGTTCACTTTATTATGACTTTTTGGGAATTCTTAAAATTTATTTTAAAAAACAAGGGATACTATGCTACTGTGCATTGTGTATGATGACAATTCATTTTTAAACCCATTAATAGTGAGTGTTAGGAAGTTAATTTCCTAGTTCATTTCATTCTGGAGGCAATAGGACACCACAGATCTGCTTCTCAAACCCTCTACACTGCCCTTTCTCTGCCATGTTTTTAATGCAGCCACTTTTTTCAGTAGCCTGGGATGCCCGTAGGAGACGCTGGTTGGTGCCATGCTGAAGAGAAACGATCCATATATTTTATATGTATTTTCTCCTTAATTGGAAGCTTCTTGTGAGAGTTTATCCATCGGTTTGGATGAGTTTGCATGAAGTGGCCTTTGCTGCAGACGTCAAGGTTCATTTGCCTAATAGCCAGCGTCGTGTTTTATCCTCTTAGCGTTTTGGTTTAGATAAGGAGCAGCGATGGCAATCCCTCCCCTCATGGTGCCCCAGACTAGGCGAGTCGCTGTCTGAGAGAGATAGAGTTTGCCAGGCCGCTGGGACGCAGTGGTTGGCAACGGTATCCAAGACAACAGGCTCTGCAGACTGGTCACACTCCTTCCTGCAACAGGGTCGAGATTATGGCTCGTCGCTGCTTTTGGAATTGTGCTTTATTGATGCTTTGTTTGTTGTGAAGAATTCCATATTATCATCGTGTGGCTCTGTTATCTTGTGACCCGCTTTATGCGTTAAGTGAAATGATCCGGTATGTTCCCCTGGCAGATTTATTTATAGTGCCACTGCAAAAGCGTGTTTGAATGCACCCTTTGCTCACTGACAAAGTCCTCTCCAAAGGTGCAAGTACTAAGAACTTTATTCCCTTCTGCATAAAATATTTGTAAAGCTGTCCCTGTTGAGATGTTTAATAAACATTATATGTTCAAACATTGGTCTTTCAAGTATTGAGGATTTGATTAACCTTAAAAAAATTACTTGATTTGCAATAAAATTCTAATATATATAAGTCTAAACAAATACATATAGGATTTTAAAACTTCATGATTTTGTTTTGAAAATAAAAAGCTGGAAAAGTATGTTTGGTTGCTTTGAAACAATTTGTTTTACAGGCTCTTTCCTCTGAACTAACAACAGAAGGCGTGGCAGATTTAAGCTGAAGCGAAAGGCAAAACACTGCATGTGCTCAGCGTGAATTTCTTTTGTGTGGCCAGGCCCCTCACTGCAGGGGTATAAATCTTTAAAGAACTGCACTGCGCGTCACAGCCAACCCCTGCTGTGCAGAGATTGGAGGCAGGGGACACATGCCGTAACAGAGGCGTGTGTGTGTGTGTGTGTGTGTGTGTGTTTGGGGGGTTAAAGGTCACCGTGACACTATGACTACATCTTCAAACCCACTCCATCACCAACCCAATGATGATCAGAGGTCACTGTGGCTACATCTTCAAACCCACTCCATCACCAACACAATGTTGACCAGAGGTCACTATGACTACATCTTCAAACCCACTCCATCACCAACACAATGATGATCAGAGGTCACTATGACTACCTCTTCAAACCCACTCTTTCACCAACGCATCGGAGGAGCCAGAAGTGGACAGTGGGCCAGAGTGGAATCAGCTCTGCTGAGTGGCAGTAAATATGGCAAACATTTAGAGGAGAATAGGTATTTCTTTAAAAAAAATGTCCACTTTATAAGCTCACATACATTTCCCCGGCAAACACTTGTTCCATTCGTCTGCATTTGTGATAAATTAGGGGTTTAATCTGCCAAAGTATGCTTCGACCATAGCAGGATTTATTGTACTGAAGCACTGTCACCAACCCTGCTTCCCAGTTTCTGATGTACCTGTGTGACTTGTGTCCGGACTGGGATTCACAGTGGGATGTCATTCCTGTCTGGGATGTCACATGTATCCTCTTAAAGTTATGAAAGCAACCATACCCTATCCTGTCATCATCAGACAATCCATCTGGGTGTCTACAATAAATACTGTATTCTAAAACATGCAACGACCCACTCTGGAAATTGTTTGTGTCAAGTCTTTATTGATATGTGTCATAAAGCAGATTGACAGTGGAAGGAATCAGCAGTTTTTTTGATCATTAGTTCGGAAGGAAAAAGAGAAAACACTACCTTAAGACAACCATACAAGCACTCATACTGCCAGTCATTAACCAGCTCAGGGTTATTAAGGCATTTTGACAGCCCAGAAAATTGTTGTTTTTGTTGTTGTGTGTATTTTTGCATTATTTTTGTGTGAAATATGTGTATTTCATTTAGGTTTTGATTTTTTTTTAAGAAACAGTGTGGAAAATTGTCACTTTGTTTTTTTAGAAAATGTTTGGCAGTAAAGTCGTCATGGTTTTTTCCTAAGAGGTATGTTGCCTTAGCGACTCCTGACACTCCTGACTCCTGACCCCTTCATAGTTGAAAACTGAGCTTGCCATCCAGGCTGGATGTGCGCCTGTGTCTCGGTGGAGCCAGGTAATGCAGACCCTCGGCTCCTCTCTTCGGTGCCAATGGGAAAGCTCACTGCAAAAGTGCATGACGCGTCGGGCCCACAGAGGCAATGGGAGAAAAGGGCGAGTCGCTACAGGGGGGGGGGGGGGGGGGGGGGGGGGGGGGGGGGGGGGGGGGGGGGGGGGGGGGGGGGGGG